>VDFB02168118.1:141084032-141140256 GCA_007258455.2 Sequoia sempervirens | reverse complement strand
ATCTGATTTGAAGAATTAAAATCATACCGTTGTTTTTTAGAATGAATCAGATATCAGATTATAACAGATATTGGATTTGTGGGCCATAGAAAAGCCTCATGTGGGTCGTTTTGTGCATTCTAATGGACCCTACATTCTGTTTGCAAGAGACAAACATGTGGTTTCAGACAAGAAGGGACAAAGATCAACTTTTTGAAGCATCTTCTATTGAAATTTGTCATAAGGAATGATTTTTTAGCATCTTTTATGAGGTATAATGGGGAGTAGCAATTGCCGGAAGCAAAAACTTAAGAGAAAGCTTACAAAAGAAGAAATTGAAGCATATAGACAAAAAGATAGAGAAAGTCATAAGAAGAGAAGACAAGGTATGTTAAATATTGGTGAACCTAACCCCTATGGTATTTCAAGTGAAGAGGAAATTGAAGATGTTCAAGGTGAAAATGTTGGAATTGAATATGTTGAACATGATATTCAAATTAGGGATGAAATTATTGAAATTGATAATGAAAATGTTCAAGGTGAAAATGTTGGATTTGAAGATGTTGAACATGATATTGAAATTGGGAATGAAATCATTCAAATTGATATTGAAATTGTTCAAGGTGAAAATGTTGGAAATGAAGATTTTGAACATAATATTGAAGCAAGTGTAAATTATGTTTCACCAAATTACATGAGAAATGAAGAACCTTGTATGGAAGAAAGACATATTCCAATTTCAAGACCCTCAAGAACCCCTAAATGGTTACTTGAATTTGATGAGAATATTATAAACAATTTTGAAGGCAAGAGGTCAACACGAACTGTTCGGTTGTGGGCTAGAAGACTTTTCAACCAATATTTTAGTGATAAGACATTGACCGAGCAATGCCAACTTTTGTACAATTGCTAAAGATGCAAAAGATGAGACCTTTGCTAGCCAAATTGAGGATTCATGTGAACAAGAAGACCTAAAAAATCTACTATTGTCAAAAATATTTTAATGCTCTCAAGTCTATTGGAAAAGTAACAAGGAAAAAGGATAAGAGCTGCTCTGAGAGTCATTACAACCGCCCTAGTAAGCCATCAATTGAAAAAGGCTCTCTTTATGAGACAAACTTGTATTGATTTTGACATAAATCGTAAAAATTTGGATAGAGCACTTGCAAGAAGAGAAAGAATAGATGATCCTCTTCAAAATGATACATGGGATTTTTCTGGGAGGCTTCCACGTGTTGATAAGAAGCTAACCGATAATGTAAAGCAGGTAATTCAACAATTTTGGCATGATAACTCTAGAGTATCACCCAATGCAAAGGATGTTTTAAAGTTAAGAATTGGAAATCAAGACCGTACACCACATCCTAAACATTTCTTGGAATCAAGCCAAACAATGTTGTTCAAAAAATTTATTGAAACACATAAAAATATGGAAATCTCACGAGGACTTTTGAGGGTTTGAAGCCATTTTATTGTGTGCCTCTTAAGATTCATAATACTTGTTGTTGCAAATACCATGTGGAGTTTTCAATGTACCATGAGCTATTATGCTATATCCATTCTACTTTGCATACTAATGAAATGTAGTGTGGTGCAATGCATCTTCCAAAATCATCAAGGGCACTTGCTAGATCTATTTTTATGTTCTAGAGATGATGGTTGCTTTTTCTATAGAAATGATTGTTTAAATGCAAAGTGCTCACAATGTGGTGGCTTGTCAAAGTTTGTTCAATGTTTTCATGAGAGTTTCGAACATGAATTTGGAAAGAAGCTTGTTGAGCAATAGAGATATGAGATAGTCAAATATACTTTGCAAAGCGAAGGTGAAGGTTCTGTTGATGTGTTTTTTATGCACTTCTCAACACAGGCAATGTGTAGGTGCACTACCTCTCTTGAAAGACAATCTTTCACAATCAGATTGCAGAATATTATCCCAAGGTCTCTAATGTCAGGTCTTGACAGTGTTTGGAATAACTCAGTTGTTTGATGTGATTTGCTGGAATCACAAGGCGGTCTTACAGATGAGTTACAAAGCATGGGAAGTTGGGTTTGCAAATGCAGTTTCAAAGTGCTGAAAGTGAATGAACAGAGGCTATCCACTCAAAACAACAAGTTAAAACTCATCAAGTTCATCTGATTTAGCTTCATGGTGATGCTTTGGATCCTACTCTAACCAAGGATTAAAAGAAACAACAAAATGAGAAGGGATAAGAAAGCTATTATAGTCCTAAGCTACAAATGAACAGTAACAATGGTGGCTGCAACAATAGACAAACTACCTAAATTGGGATTTGTTTGGCCAAGAGGAACCTACAGTTACACAAAACTAGTGCAATCTCTTAAGTTCTGTTGATTTTCAAATTGCACATGCACATCATGAACATGCAATTGAACTAAGTTGCAATAATGGAATAAAGAAGCCCGGGCTAACTTGACACAACAGTTTTTTATCAACAAGTGCTAAAATTATGGGCTGAAAGTTCATCAAATACCATAACAACAATTTCCATTATAACTTCCATTCAATAAACTAACACTAAAACTAGCATGGAAGGTAGAACCATGCATGCAAGTTGAGAAAAATCAAATAAAACATCCATAAAATCATTCAATGTTGTCTTCTATTGCTGCAAATGCTTTTTACACCAGCTCTCCAACCCTTAAAAATGAGGGGAAAACCCCTATTTATAGTTTTCCAAAGCCCAAATGAATGACCAGGATTGAATTACATTGTGTAGCCCAAATTTTATTTACACTAGGGTTTCACCTACCCCACAATATTCAGCAATTAAAAATACATTTCTTGTTTTTTTCCTGTTTTGTCACCTAGTGCTCAAGTGCTCTAGTAGTTTTGTCATTTAGCTAATTGCCTTTTTACTATAGCTGAAACTGCTTGAAAGTTTTCTTCCTACTTGGTGTGTTTGCAGTGTTCTTCCTTGGATCAAACGAGCTCGTCGACGATTGGAATCAATGGATTGGTTGTCCCCAATTTGGGCAGATAGTTCCTTAAAGACCATCATCATCTAGTGAACAGTAGGATAGTTCCCAAAATGGGTCTCCTTGACGGACCCTTAATAGGCTCCATAAATCTTGCATACATGAAACATTAAAAAGGGTCATAATATTCATATTTGGAGCTCATTTGGATGATGAACATAAATGTGGGTTCGAGGGTGGTAGCCTCCCCTAGGCAGAAGGATGAAAAAAGGCCAACGGCCAATGGTGGACAACATTTTGGGAGGCCGGACCCGGAAGGCCTAATGGATGGCGAAAAGATGGCGTAAGGCCAACGGCCAATGACAGATCGCATTTCGAGAGGCCGGACCAGGAAGGCCGGAAGGATGCCAGAAGAATGGTGGAAGGATAGTGACCAATAGCGAACAACATTTCGGAGGGCTAGACTCGGAAGGCCGGAAGGATGACAGAAGGCCAACAACCAACAACAGACAACATTCTGGGAGGCCGGACCCAGAAGGTTGGAAAGATGCCAGAAGTATGGCAGAACGCTAGCGGCCAACAACAGACAGCATTCAGGAGGGTTAAACCTGGAAGGCTGGAAGGACGATGGAAAGACAGCAGAAGGCCAACGGCCAATGTCAGACAACATTCTAGGAGGCAGGACCCGAAAGGACACCAGAAGAATGGCAAAAGGCTAGTGGCCAACGGCGGACAACATTCTAGAGGGTCAGACCCGGAAGGCCAAAAGGATGCCAGAAGAATGGTAGAAGGCCAGTGGCCAACGACAGACAACATTCCAGAGGGCCGGACTTGGAAGGCTGGAAGGATGGCGGAAAGACAGCAGAAGGCCAATGGTCAACGGCAGACAACATTCTGGGAGGCTGGACCCGGGAGGCTGAAAGGACACCAGAAGAATGGCAGAAGGCCAGCGGCCAACGACGGACAACATTCCAGAGGGCCAGACCTAGAAGGCCGGAAGGACGGTGGGAAGATGGTAGAAGGCCAATCGCCAATGACAGAAAACATTCTGGGAGGCCAAACTCGAAAGCCCGGAAGGATGCCAGAAGAATGGTGGAAGGCCAGCGGCCAATGATAGACAACATTTCAGAGGGCCAGACCCAGAAGGCCAGAAGGACGCCAGAAGAAGGGAACCACCAAGGGATCTCCACAAAGGCAAACAACTTAGCAAAAATTAGGTAGGTGAATCTAGTAAAGGGAATTTTATCATTTGAAGGCACATGACCAATTTGGGCTTGGAAGATGGGGCATGCAAAACAAGACAGGAGCAAAATAGCCTGTTGGGAGCGAAAAAAGGGGGGTCCCTGCCTACAGTGGGGCGTGTGTGCAAAACATGCACAACAAATGGCGACTCCCTGGGGAAATTCTCTAGAGCATTTTGATGACAAAATAGAATCACAAACCTAGATTCTCTTATTTCCACCTTCACGCTAGGGTAAACAAACCAGACGCTCAACCAAAGGATCAAAACCACTAGCCAACCCAACCTTTAGTATGCTGAAAATCCAAGTGTGTGTAGTTGCGTTAATTCCCATCCTTCAGTTGCTACAGGAACCCAAGCTCCGTCAAGTTAAGCTACATAGTTTATTCTTACTCCAAAAGCATTGAGACATTGCCTCGCTGCCAATCAGACGTCCATAGCCTCGACGAATTTGTCACTGTTATTCTCTCGAACATTGCTCTACTGCTAGTCGGGCATCCATAGCCTCGGTAGAGTTGCTCGGATACCCCAGAAAAGTTGAATTTTTTATTTCTTTTAATTTTCAATTTTTTCTTTTTTTCTTTCTTTTCTCTTTTCAGCTCTTCTATTTCAACCCGCAAGCATTGAAGCTTGTGCTCAGAGATGAGAATCACAATGGCACTGGAGTAGAATTTTATATTTTTCACTTAACTAGACTTCACAAAAGGCCCTACAGTGGCCATCGGATTCTTAAGATGTGTAAGAGCTATAAGATTTAAGAATACGTCAGAGTCAAAATAAACCAACAACCTATCATCTTTGAATCAAACACCCAGATCACTTGAAACCAATAGAAGATCCTCACCATCCACTCTGAAAACTTGATTAGAGTTTGACAAAGAAATACGTAGAACAACACCAGGTGATAAGTATGGTTGTGCGCACAGATGTGCCTAGCTAAAAGAAGACGGACCCCGAGCAAAGCAGCAACAAAGCGAAAGCAAACAGAAAGAAAACAACCTACAACAAGCAACCTACACACACCAACTAACCTAAAGAAAGCAGGAAAACAGAGTACTTACAAGAAACCTATACTACTCAAAACGGGCTATGTACAAAGATATTTACAAAGCACTATGTTCAGACAAGACAAGCTGACATTAACATTCATTAGATTTTGCAATGCATTCACAAGCAAATGGGCAATCGTTATCATTATTAACCATGCAAATTTATCTTTATATTTTGAAAAAATAAATTCAACATTGCAGCACTCAAGTTCAATCATGTCATCATGAAAAATCAGCAATTGAGGAGGCTCATTGAACCCATGGTTAATCCATAAACATGTTCATTTTCCCTCGTTCCCATAATCAAAATAATAAGTGCAGTTACGAGAAATGATAGGGGCAAGGAAGGATAGAACCTGAATGTCTTCACATGGAGGTAGCAGCATTGGACAGTCGAGAACAAGCACAACATCCTTGATCGTTGCATCGGTAGCCTGGAGTGGGCGCGGTGGAGGGTGCAACACTTTACACATTAAGCTTGCATAAGGCTGGGAGGACGGGGCAACAAACAACTCTTCCAATCTACCAATGGGACCTACAACCCCGGTTGGCAGTTCTTCAAAAAGAAATACTTCTCCACATTGATCATCTACAAACTTGGGATCCACTTGGTTGCTGTCCCCAAGGGGTAGCATGTTGTCTCGTCTCCTTCCCCAAGTATCAACCTCCTTTTTATGATATTCAATGCGATGGGATAATGACATGCATGCATCTGTCTTATTGTAGCCATCTGAATATGGAGGATCAACAACGATGATGGCGGAAGGACTCCAAGTTGCATCTTGTAGTCGGTTGGGTGCTTCATCTTTGTTAGTAGCTATCTCAGCACCTCCGCCTTTGTCTTCTTCTCTTTGTTGTTCATGCATCTCATCATGATGTTCACTCATTTCCTCTTGCTCACTATCATTGTAAATGGAGAAGGATCTCCTTTCCCAATCTAGAAACTCTAGTCCATCACTGTTCGGGGGCTCAAAGAGTATGTATTCATTGCTACCATCTTCTGGGATGTGCTTTTCCTCGATATGAGCATACCTTCGTAGTGAAGCTCCCAATGGAAAGAAGTCATCAATTGATGGCACCTCATCAAGGGGACCAAAGTCTACTGCACAATTTCTCTCCAAATACTCTCCAAAAATACCACTGTCCATGGCACCCAACTGCTCTTCAAGAGGAAGAACTTCTTGATGACTGGTGGACAACATTCCCATTTGATCTACTTCATCACTCAGAACTCTGAGATTGTATTGTTTTCCTTCTTCTATTGCTGCCCCAACATCCTCTTGAGGCCTACCTTTAGCTGATTCATCACTCAGTTCAAGCTTTTGGTCTTCTTCTTCGATATGGGCAACAAATAGAGGAGGTTAGGTACTTGGTTGCCTTGCTTGTTCTTTGACTTGTTTGATGGCTTCTTGGCACAATTCACATGTGAAATCTGAGTTTGATGAATCATGAAGTCTGAACCAATTTGGCAATATTAGAACCTCCAAATCCACTTGGTATTTCAACTCTGACCAATCCTTTTTCAACCTAGAGACGAGCTGATCATATCTTTCCGCTAATGGGTCCTCATCATCACTTGAAAAAGAAGTTTGATTGTAGACAGTCGTGGCGAGTGGTTGCTCCCACTCCTCCAAATCTACATTTTTAGATTCTCGATCACTGTCATTGACGAAGGAGAGGTCTTCTAATTTGATTTCACTTATACCTTCCTCGTCATTTTCTGCTGCTCCAAGGTTGTCAACCTTTTCTTCTTCCTGTTCTTCAGCATCTTCGTTGGTTGTCGCAGTATGCACGACTGCAAACTTCATTGGTTCACTCTCACCTACCAACTACTCTTCTTCTGGAGTGGAGGATTTCCTTTGATTGGTGGAGGGAAGGCCTTCTAAATTAGTTTCAATCAGATTTTCACCAAGGCACTTTGTTGTCCTAGTGAAATCTTCTTCTTCTTCCTGGTTTTCAACTTTAATGTTTGCTGCTCCAACATCAACTTGTATCAAATTTCTTTGTTCATCCTTACCTTGTTGTCCTCTAGATGTTGACAACTCTTTTGCCTCATGGGATAACTTCTCTTCATTTGGGAGTTGGCTGCTCCAACTTGTTCGAACAACCCTTGGCTTGAGCGATGATGTTGTCACATGATGGACACATAAATTATGAATGTGGTGCATTGTGAAATCTACACCAACTTGCCATTAGTTCTTCCTCCAATCTTGGTCCATCCTTGTTGCTCAAATATTCTTGGATCAGCTCCTTGAATGCCTTGGCTGCCATGGTTGTCAACTCTTCCTCTGGGTCTTCGAGAGCCAAGGGTTGGTATATTTTCTAAAAGGGAATTTCTCCCTACAAAATCCTTTCGATTCTGCTCAAGAAAGTCAAACATCCCAATTCGTTGTGCCTGGGAGTGTAATGGATCCGACATCTATCTGCCAATGCAAATTGTTGCAATGGCCTCTTCAGTCTCTTGTTCAAATGTGCATGCAGGTGAGTGATGTCAATTTGTGCATGTTGCTCCATTTTGACTCAACTTCTTTTAACTTAAAATTTTTCTGATTTTTAGCATTAAAAAAGATCTCTCTATCTCATATTTCTTCTTTGAAAGTGCTTTTTTTGATTTCCAACTTTTAGCTTTGTAGCCCCAACATGTCATGCCCTCCTTTTAGTAGAAGTTTTGTTGATGGCATTAGGAGGAGGAGGGCATAAAATGAATCACTTCCAACCTTCAGCATTGTATTCCCAACGTGTCAGCCCTCCTTCTAGCGCCAGGAGGAGGAGGGCATAAAATGAATCACTTCCAACCTTCAGCCTTGTATTCTCAATGTGTCAGCCCCCCTTGTAGCGCCAATTCTGTTGATGTGTTTTTTATGCACTTCTCAATACATGCAGTGTGTAGGTGCACTACCTCTCTTGAAAGACAATCTTCCATAAGCAAATTGCAGAAAACTAGCTCAAGGTCTCTAATGTCAGGTCTTGAAAGTGCTTGGAATATCTCAGTGGTTTGATGTGATTTGCTGGAATCACAAGGTGATCTTACGAATGATTTGCAAAGCATGGGAAGTTGGGTTTGCAAATGTAGTTTCAAAGTGCTAGAAGTGAATGAACAGAGGTTGTCCACTCAAAACATCAAGTTAAAACTCATCAAGTTCATTTGATTTAGCTTCATGGTGATGCTTTGGATCCTACTCTAACCAAGGATTAAAAGAAATAGCAAAAGGAGAAGGGTTAAGAAAGCTATTCTAATCCTAAGCTATGAATGAACAGTAACAATGGTGGTTGCTACAGTAGATAAACTCCCTAAACTGGGTTTTGTTTGGCCAAGAGGAACCTACAGTTACACAAAACCAGTGCAATCTCCTAAGGTTTGCTGATTTTCAAATTGCACATGCACATCATGAACATGCAATCGAACTAAGTTGCAGCAATGGAATAAAGAAGCCCAAGATAACTTTACATAGCATTTTGTCATCAACAAGTGCTAAAAGTATGGGCTAAAAGTTCATCAAATACCATAACAACAATTTCCATTATTACTTCCATTCAATAAACTAACACTAAAACTAGCATGGAAGGTAGAACCATGCATGCAAGATGAGAAAAATCAAAGAAAACATCTATAAAATCATGCAATGTTGTATTCTATTGTGGCAAATGCTTTTTACACTAGCTCTCCAACCCTTACAAATGAGGAGCAAGCCCCTATTTATAGTTTTTCAAAGCCCAAGTGAATGACCAGGATTGAATTACATTGTGTGGCCCAAATTTGATTTACACTAGGGTTTCACCTACCCCACAATATTCAGCAATTAAAAATACATTCCGTGTCTTTTCCCTGTTTTATCATCTAGTGCTCTAGTGCTGTAGCAATTTTGTCATTTAGCTGATTGTCTTTTTACTGTAGCTGAAACTACCTGAAAGTTGTCTTCTTACTTGATGTGTTTGTAGTGTTCTTCCTTGGATCAAACGAGCTCATTGACGATTGGAATCAATGGATTGGTTGCCCCCAATTTGGGTAGATAGCTCCTTAAAGACCATCATCATCTAGTGAAAAGTAGGATAGCTCCCAAAATGGGTCTCCCTGACGCACCCTTAACAGTCTCCATAAATCCTACATACACGAAACATTAAAAAGGGTCATAATATTCATATTTGGAGCTCATTTGGACGATGAACATAAATGCAGGTTCAAGGGTGGTAGCCTCCCTTAGGTTAGAAGGACGATAGAAGGTTAACGGCCAACGACGAACAACATTCCAGGAGGCCGGACCTGGAAGGCTAGAAGGATGGCGGAAAGACGGCTGAAGGCCAACAACCAATGGTGGACAACATTTTGGGAGGTTGAAAGGACGCTAGAAGAATGGTGAAAGGCCAGTGGCCAACGGCGGACAACATTCCAGAGGACCAGACTCGGAAGGATGGTGGAAAGATGGTAGAAGGCCAATGGCCAATGACAGAAAAAATTCTGGGAGGATGGACTTAGAAGGCCGGAAAGATGCCAGAAGAATGGCGGAAGGCCAGTAGCCAATGGTGGACAGCATTCCAGAGGGTCGGTCTCGGAAGGCCGGAAGGACTGTGGAAAGATGGCAGAAGGCCAACAGCCAATGGCAGACAACATTCTGGGAGGCCGAACCCAGAAGGCCGGAAGGACCCCAGAAGAATGGCGGAAGGCTAGCGGTCAACAATGGACAACATTCTAGATGGTTGAACCTAGAAGGTTGGAAGGATGCCAGAAGAATGGCGGAAGGCCAGCAGCCAATGACAGATAGCATTCCGGAGGACTGGACCTAGAAAGACGGTGGAAAGATGGCAGAAGGGCAACGACCAATGATAGACAACATTCTAGGAGACCGGACCCGAAAGGTCGGAAGGACACCAGAAGAATGGTGGAAGGCCAACGGCCAACGGCAGACAGCATTTCAGAGGGTCGAACTCAGAAGACCAGAAGGATGGTAGAAAGATGGCAGAAGGCAAATGACCAATAGTGGACAACATTCCAGGAGGCCAGACTCGGAAGGCCGGAAGGACGCCAAAAGAATGGCAGAAGGCTAGCGGCCAATGACAGACAACATTTTGGAGGGCCGGACCTGGAAGGTCAAAAGGACACCAGAAGAAGGGAACCACCAAGGGATCTCCGCAAAGGTGAACAAATTAGCGAAAATCAGGTAGGTGAATCTAGTAAAGGGAATTTTATCATTTGAAGGCACATGACCAATTTGGGCATAGAAAATGGGGCACAAAAAACAAGATAGGAGCAAGCAGCCTATCGGGAGTGAAAAAAGGGGGTCCCTACCTATAGCAGGGTGTGTGTGCAAAACATGCACAATAGGTTCTAGATGTGAGTTGGTTACAAAAGAATGCAATGTTGCTGATTTTATTTCAGATTTTAAGGACTATTTTCTACAAGTATGCAAGGTATAGTCATAGGTCTCAGTGGTTGGATCAACAATTTAGGATGTGTAAGGACTCTTTTTTGATTGGCAATATTATATCAGTGGTTGACTTTGCAGAAAACTACACATTGCAACCACAAAATGAGGTACAATCTCAGTATTACAATTCCATTCAGATTGCTATTTTTGTCCACATAACATTTAGACATGCACCTGATAGTACAGAGGAGGATCGAAAGATAATCAGAGAGTATCATTTTTATATGAGTGATGATAGGTCTTGCTCGTCTGATTATGTCCAACATTGTTTCGAGAATTTTTTTGAGTTCTTGAAGGAGCATGATATAGCATTGGGCCGACATCTAATTTGGTCAGATAATTGCACAGGTCAATTCAAGAATGCTCGTATGTTTTATTGGTTGAGTAGAATGCATGTAGAGAGGGGTCTACCACATGTTTGAATTTTTTTTGAAGTTGGACATGGGAAAGGGTAGCATGATGGAGTAGGTGCATACATAAAGAGAGCTCTAGTTAAGGATCAATTGAAGATTTTAGGAGAAAAATTCAGTGATGCACATTCTATAGTTGATTGGTGTAGTTCAACATTGTCACAGGGAGGGAAACTTGATTCAACAGTGCGCAAATTCTTTTGGTTCATTGAGGAGGGTACAATGGGAGGTAGATTAGATTGTCATACAATCAAAGATTCTTCAAAGATGCATTCATTTCGAAGCTCAGATGCATGCACATGGACCATTTGGACACGAGAGTTGTCTTGTTTTTGTCAGACTTGTATTCAGTGCGAGTGGGTGGATACATGGGTACCACAGTATCTAACTCCTTTATCTCAAACAATATCCATGACAAATGACACAATGGAAAGTTCAATTGATTACAACTTGCTTTCAGATCTACTACAGCTAGGACATATTTTTGTAGTTGTTGCATTGCAGGGGAATGAAGAGAGATCAGACTATTGGTTGGCTCGATGTGTGCGGGTAAAACATAAGCTAACACAACCAATGGAAGATGATGATGGTTTCATGTATCCTATAGGTTCAGTTGTGGTTGCAAGAACTTGGTTACGAACATACATGATTAGAAAGAATGGCATACCTACATTTGAAGACTATAAGAAACACAAAACCATTCTCATGTATTTGCACCTTGTTATAGCAATCAATGTTAAGTTGTTGAAGTATCATGCCAGACCAAAGACAAAACAACTATGGACACTTAGTAATGTTGATCATGAAGCAATATTGGATACTCTTAAGCAAAGAGATGACCCTTCAGACACACTTGAAAAGAATTTTCAAGAATGGTAGGTAGAATGCTTATGTTCATTATGATTAAGTTCATCAGTGTTCTTTATTTAATACTGATATTTTATATACTATTGACATGCAAGTGTCTTTAATAGTGATATTTTGTTTGCACTTTTGAGATATTTTTGGCAAGATTGATCATGGACTTGCTGCAATAATAGCCAACTCTGATCCTTTTAAAGAGGTATGTGTCTTTTATAGTTTTCATCACTAGCTAATCATCATTCAAGTTGTTTAGATTAATATAGATACGTTATTCTAAGCATATTTTCTATTGTGACAATATAGATTTCTCATTTTCCCACTTTTGTGATATTCCTAGCACGATTGATCATGGACCTACTACAACAATAGCTAGCTTTGATCCTTTTGAAGAGGTATGCATCTTTTATAGTTTGCATCACCAACTCATCATCATTCAGGTTGTTTAGATTAATATAGATATGTTAGTCTAACATCTTTTCTATTGTGACAATATAGATTTCTCATTTTCCCACTTTTGCGATATTGTTGGAAATATGTGCCACAAACATTACAGGCTAAAACCTCCATTAGGGCAAAGTTAGTGTGGCGTCCTATTTGTTTGGCCAATTAGCAGTTTGTTTTATTCAGTTCTGAACAGGTCAATGTGACCTTGTTATTGTCTTGCCTAAAGGTTACACTGTGGAGTCTATCGCTGTAACATAGTTTTTTCGTTATGACCTCATAGTGCTAGGGAGACCTCTGGCCAAAAGGCCATTCAATCGTGTATCGGCGAGACTCTTGGTGACTATGGTCTTCAGTGAAGCTAAAGGTTCTCGCTAAGATGTCTTAGCGAAGTGTTAATGTCTTGCCGATAACATTTACTTTGAGGTCATCAGGTTAACTCATTGTCGCTCGATGAGAAGTCGCCGCGAAAGCAAATGTTACGCGGACTGTGTTTGGTTTGTTTCATCAGGGAGACTTGGTTGAAGGAAGTGCCTTCGGTAAGATGTCCTACCAAAGATAATATGTCTCAGCGACGAAGACTCAAGTTATAGTCTTCAGTGTAGCTCTTGTCGAATGGTGGTCATCAGTGGAACACTGTGTTCTTGGTAAGAAGTCCTAATGACTTTGATGAGTCTCGTTGATGTTAAAGAATCTTCGGGGTAACTTAATGATTTCGGGGATACATCTTAGTGATAAGCTCTTGTCTTGCTGACTATTCTTCAGAGTTCATTATGACTTAATCTCATCGGTATAATGTCACACCGAAAGCTATGAGTTTGGGCGACAATGATACATGTGGAGATCGTCGACATGAGGTCCTGGTGAAATTGATATATTATGCCGACAGAATGTTTTCTTTGGAGTGACTTGTGACATCGGTATGAAGTCTCAACAAGGCTCGAAACTCTTGCCGAATGAAGTACTCATGTCTATATGAATTTGCTATAACCTTTGATGTCTCGCTATGATCTCCTAGCGAAAGCAATAGGTCAGGGTGACTGCATGATGACTCAGTGTATTTCTTGAAGCTCAATAGAATATCTTGGTGACTATGATGACTCTTCAGGACATCGATATGAAGTATATGTGGCATCGGCGAGACACTGTTAGTGTCTCACCGAGATGCCAGTGCATTATGAATTCTATTGACCATCTGATTGTCATACGTGGAATCTCGTGGACGAATAGAGGAAGCTGAAAGTGAACTATTAGCAGTTGGTTCATTGCGACAGTTCTGTGAGAAAGCTCGACAGTCAGGGAACATAATGGATATAGTGAGAAGTTGCAGACGCTTGGGGGTTGGATAGTGGTTCGATCAACAGTGACGTGTGAAGAGTTCAAACTGTATCAGTAAAGGAATTAAAATCTGTAAAGGCTATAACTTGGATGTTTCTATTCGAAGAATGTACATGGTGAATGTTGTTGTATAGTGACACTAGAAAGATAAATCTGGAAGTTGTATGTAATCTTGATTACTGTAATAGAAAGTGATTTCTCTTGGTGTAGTGGGTTTTTCTCCCATAAGGGTTTTCCCACGTATATCTGGTGTTCATGTGTGTTTGTCGAATACTCTATTTCTGTAATCTGTTTCATAGTGCATCTTAACTTGACTATAACTGTAAATTTTAAAGTGTATATGCATTCTTTCCTGAGGTATTAGCGTTAGGAGAATTGTTTTCTGCATCTAATTTTCCTTACAAGTGGTGTCAGAGCTTGGGTAGTTGTGTTATCCTTGGGGGTACATTGGGTTTTTTGTGTCAATACTATTCAGTGGGAGTCTTGTAGAGATTGTTATTTACATTTAACAGATTAATATGCCTAGTTCATCTGGAAAGATTGAAATAGATAAATTCAATCGTAGTAACTTTGAATTGTGGAAACTCAAGATGGAGGATCTCTTAGTAGATCAAGATCTTTGGCTTGTTGTGTCTGGAACTAAACCTACAGGCATGAAGCAAGAAGAATGGGACCTTACAGATAGAAAAGCTAAGGGGATGATAAGGCTCTGTTTGGCAGACTCAATTCTTCTCAATGTGCATGAAGAGAAGACTGCCTCTCTCTTATGGAAAAGATTGGTGTCCATTTATTAGGGGAAATCTTTGGTGAATAGGTTGTTCCTGAGAAAGAAGCTCTACTCTTTGAGAATGTAGGAAGGAGGGTCTGTAGCTGATCATTTGAATGCATTTAACATGTTGCTCGCAAAATTAACATATGTTGGTGTAAAGATTGAAGAAGAAGATCATTGTATGTTTCTGTTATGTTCTTTGCCAGACTCTTGGGATCATCTGGTGATGGCTATTGGGAGTACAACATCTAGTTTCAAGATGGAAGATGTTGTTGGTTCTTTGCTATCAAAAGATATGAGAAGAAAATATTCTGAGATGGCTAAGGAAGCTCTTGCTATTAGAGGAAGGTCAAAAGACAAAGGCAAGAAGAAGGACAAGAAGTCCAAATCTAAATAAGAAGGGAGATCAAAGTCTCCTAGCAAGAAGTCCAAGGTGAAATGCTGGAACTATGGGCAACATGGTCATGTCTGAAAGGATTGTAAAGAGGAGAAAAAGAAGAAGAAGGGCTCCTTTGATAATGGTTCTTCTCATAGTGATGGTGACGCCTTCATTGCAGCCTTGGCTACTCAGGCATCAGATGATGTCTCGCTGATTGATTCTAGAGCATCATTCCACATGACATCTCACAAAGAATGGTTCACAAAGTATGAAGAATAAAATGATGGAAAGGTGTACTTAGCGAGTGATTCAACCTTGGAAATTTTTGGCCATGGAAGATTCAGAATCCAATTCCCTAATGGCAGAATAAAGGGGATCAATAATGTGATGCATATACCAGGTCTGGCTCAAAATATTCTTTTTGTCAGTAAGCTTAATGATGTTGGAGTACAAGTCTTGTTCTTGGGAAGTGGCTGTAAGATGACTGGAGGTTCAATTGTGCTAGCTAGAGGTGCTCGAATTGGTACCTTGTACAAGTTGGATGCACAAGTTGTTCAATGAAGCTGGATGCACAAGCTGTTCAATGTAATAGTGTCTCTTCAAACTCACTAAAAGCAGCTCATGGAGGTAAAAAGGGAAATATCCCTAATTATGTAAACTCTATAGAAGTAAAACTTCCTGCAGAGAAGACTATGCGTTGGCATCATAGGTTAGGCCACATCGGAAGAAAAGGTTTAAAAACCTTGAAAAAAAAACCTGGTTGAGGGGCTTGAAGATTGTAATCTAGAATTTGAATTTTGTGAACACTGTATATATGGAAAGCAACATCATGTTTCATTTTATGACAGTCCTCATAAATCTTCTGGTTTGTTAGACTATATTCATTCAGATGTGTTTGGTCCAGTAGATGTTCCTTCTTTGTCTAAATCAAGATACTATGTGTCGTTTATTGATGATTATTTAAGAAGATCATTTATATATTTTTTGAAAAGTAAATCAGAAGTGTTCTGTCGATTTAAGGAGTTTAAAAATCTTGTTGAAAATCAGACTGGTAGAAAAATAAAATGCTTAAGGACTGATAATGGCGGTGAATTTTGTTATGATGAATTTGAAAGATACTATAAAGACCATGGAATCAAAAGACATAAGACTACACCTTATACTCCACAACAGAATGGAGTTGCAGAAAGGTTCAATAGGACAGTGATGGAGAGAGCCTGAAGTATGCTTAGTAGTGCTGGTTTGGAGGAGAAGTTCTGGGTTGAAGCTACTACTACTGCATGTTACTTAGTTAATTGGTCTCCAAACTCTGCTCTTGTTGATAAAACACCTTTGGAAGCATGGTCTGGTAAGAAGCCCTCTCTTAGAAATATTAGAGTCTTTGGCTATGAAGCATATGCTTATGTGCCAGATGTAAAAAGATCTAAGCTGGAGAACAAGGCTATCAAATGTATTTTCATTGGCTATAGTGCTAACATTAAAGGATACAAGCTTTGGAATCATGTTACAGAGAAGGTTGTATATAGAAGAAGTGTAATATTTTGTGAGCTGAAACCTTCCACCTTGGATCTGCAGTCAGAGACAAAGTCAAAAAACAGTAAGGATGTAGTAGCAATTCCTCCTACACCAAGGAAAGAGGAATTGAAGATTCAAAATGTACCTAAAACTGAGGAGAGCTCAAGTAGTTCTGAAAGTTCTGAAGAAGAAGAACCTCAGCCTCAGCCAGTGAGGAGGTAAACCCAAGAAAGGAAACAACCAAACAGGTATGGATTCTCATTGATTTATTCTACTTGTGCCTATGCTTTGATTTCTAGTACTGATGAGCCTAGGACTATGAAAGAGGCATTTAAAATGTCCGATTCAGACTCTTGGTTAGAATCCATGGAAGAAGAGATGGCACCATTAGATAAAAATGAAACCTGGAGTTTGGTTCCCTTACCTAAAGGTAGAAATCTTGTGGGCTGAAAATGGGTATTTAAAAAAAATATTGGTTTGGATGGCAATGTAGAAAAATACAAGGCAAGACTGGTTGCTAAGGGTTATTCCCAGGTAGAGGGAATTGACTATGGGGAAATATTTTCTCCTGTAGCAAAGTTGACATCCATTAGATTTCTATTGTCACTTGCAGTAGCGTATGACTTAGAGGTTGATAGATGTATGTGAAGACAACATTTCTTCATGGTGATCTTGAAGAAGAAATATATATGTCCCAGCCTGAGCACTTTGTTGAAAAAGGTAAAGAAAAACTAGTATGCAAATTAAAGAAGTCCCTGTATGTGTTAAAGCAGTCACCTAGAATGTGGTACCATAAATTTGATACTTATGTACTATCTTTAGGCTTTGAGAAATCAAAATCAAATCATTGTGTATATTATAAAGCTAAAAGTGATCAAGTGCTTGTTATTGCTCTTTATGTTGATGATATGATGTTCATAGGAAATAGCAAGCTAATGATTTCTAATCTTAAGTCTCAATTGTTTGCTAGGTTTGAAATGAAAGATCTTGGTGCAGCAAGGTATATTCTGGGGATGAAGATAACTAGGGATAGGAAGAATAGAAAGCTTTGGCTCAGTCAGAGTGAGTATATAAGGACTGTTTTAGAGAGATTTTGTATGAATGATTGCAAGCAGTTAGTTGTTCCAGTCATGCAGGGAACGAAGCTATCTCTTGAGGACTGTCCAAAATCTTCTACTGAGATGGAGGACATGACCAGTGTACCCTATGCAAGTGCAATAGGTAGTCTCATGTATGCAATGGTTTGTACAAGACGATACATTGCCCAAGCAGTGGGAATACTTAGTTGATTTATGGAAAATCCGGGTAGAATACATTGGGATGTTGTGAAGAGAGTATTTAGATATTTGAAGGGAACTTCAAATTTTGTATTGTGTTACCATGGGAATTTGGTTGAATCACAGAGGACTCTCAGCATTCATGGATATGTAGATTCTGATTGGGCAAGTGACATTGACAGCAGGAGATCCACCAGTGGATACATTTTCATGTTGAATGGTGGTGCAGTGAGTTGGGTGAACAAGTGACAGGCTGTAGTCACTTTGTCCACTATAGAGGCTGAATACATGGTAGCTACTCATGCTTGTAAATAAGTTGTATGGTTGAAACGTTTGTGTTCTAACATTGGTTTTAAGGCAGGGGAAATAACAATTTTATGTGATAGTCAAAGTGCTATTTGTTTGGCAAAGAACCCAACTTTCCATGCCAGAATGAAACATATTGATGTACAATATCACTTTGTATGAGATATGGTTGAGGATGGAAAGGTCAGTTTAGAAAAGGTTGATACTTTGGAGAATGTTGTAGATGCATTGATGAAGCCAGTGAGCACAAACAAGTTCAGGTGGTGTGCCAGTTCAATGAGCCTTAGTGCCCATATTTTTTAGTAAGTATTATTTGTGCTCTGGAGGTGCCGATATGATCTTCGTCAAGTGGGAGATTTTTGGAAATATGTGCCTCAAACATTACAGGATGAAACCTCCATTAGAGCCAAGTTGGTGTGAAATCCTATTTGTCTAGCTGATTAGCAATTTGTTTTATTTAGTTCTGAATAGGTCGCTGTGACCTTGTTATTGTCTTGTCGAAAGGTTACACTGTGGAGTCTATCGCTGGAACATAGTGTGTTCGTTATGACCTCATAGTGCTCGGGAGACCTCTGGCTGAAAGGCCATTCAATCGTGTATCAGCGAGACTCTTGGTGACTTTGGTCTTCAGTGAAGCTAAAGGTTCTCGCTAAGATGTCTCAGTGAAATGTTAATGTCTTGCCGACAATGTTTACTTTGAGGTCCTTGGGGTAACTCATTGTGGCTCGGTGAGAAGTCACCATGGAAGCAAATGATACACCGACTGTGTTTGGTTTGTTTCATCGAGGAGACTTGGCCGAAGGAAGTGCCTTTTGTAAGATGTCCTACCAAAGAGGATATGTCTCAACAACAAAGACTCAAGTTATAGTCTTCGGTGTAGCTCTTGTTGAATGGTGGTCATCGGTGGAACACTGTGTTCTCGGTAAGAAGTCCTAGCGACTTTGATGAGTCTCGCCAATGTTAAAGAATCTTCGGGGTAACTTAATGATTTCGGGGATATGTCTCGGTGATAATCTCTTGTCTTTCCGAGTATTCTTTAGAGTTGATTATGACTTAATCTCATCGGTATAATGTCACACCGAAAGCTATGAGTTTGGGCGACAGCGATACATGTGGAGATCATCAGTGTGAGGTCCTGGTGAGATCGATATGTTATGCCAATAGAATGTTTTCTTTAGAGTGACTTGTGACATCGGTATGAAGTATCAACAAGGCTCGAAACTCTTGCTGAATGAAATACTCATGTCTATATGACTTTGCTATAACCTTTGATGTCTCGCTATGATCTCCTAGCGAAAGCGATAGGTCAGGGTGACTGCATGATGACTCAGTGTATTTCTTGAAGCTCGATAGAATATCTTGGTGACTATGATGACTCTTAGGGACATCGATATGAAGTATATGTGGCATCAGCGAGACACTGTTAGTGTCTCACCGAGATGCCAGTGCATTACGAATTATATTGACCATCTGATTGTCATACGTGGAATCTCGTGGATGAATAGAGGAAGCTGAAAGTGAACTGTTAGCAGTTGGTTCATTGCGACAGTTCTGTGAGAAAGCTCGACAGTCAGGGAACATAATGGATATAGTTAGAAGTTGCAGACACTTGCGGGTTGGATAGTGGTTTGATCAACAGTGAAGTGTGAAGAGTTCAAACTATATCAGTAAAGGAATTAAAATTTGTAAAGGCTATAACTTGGGTGTTTCTATTTGAAGAATGTACATGGTGAATGATGCTGTATAATGACACCAGAAAGATAAGTCTGGAAGTTGTATGTAATATTCATTACTATAATACAAAGTGATTTCTCTTGGTGTGGTGGGTTTTTCTCCTGTAGGGGTTTTCCCACGTATATCTGGTGTTCATGTGTGTTTGTCAAATACTCTGTTTCTATAATCTATTTCATAGTGCATCTTAACTTGACTGTAACTATAAATTTTAAAGTGTATCTACTTTCTTTACTGAGGTATTGGCGTTAGGAGAATTGTTTTCTGCATCTAATTTTCCTTACAGATATTCCTAGCATGATTGATCATGGACTTGCTACAACAATAGCCAACTTTGATCCTTTTAGAGAGGTATGCAATAGATTACAACAATATAGATTGGTTATTCTAAGCATCTTTTATAGTTTGCATTACCATCTCATCATATTTTGTGTCATTTAGAATAATATAGATTGGTTATTCTAAGCAACCTTGATGGTTTGTACAGGTGCTTGTCAATGCAGAACATGAACATACTATTGTTGTTGAAGACTGTGCCCTGAATGCCTCTAATAGGAAAATTTTGTAAAATTTGAATTCTCAAATTGGAAACAATGTAAAATGGTCATAATTATGTATGGGCATAATCTATACTTAGTGATTTTTTTTGAAATATGGGTCAAATGTCTGGCATTGTATAAAGGGTATGTTTAAAATGTAAAGGGACATGTATTTTGGAAACTCATACGTTTTGTAAAGGGGTCTATTTTTGTACTTAATCGAGCTACAACCAAAGGTTTTCTTCCTGGTTCTTTCCTATCAGTATGCTCGTTTGAACTAGGTTTTGTAATATTTCCCATTTATATATAATAAATTATAGTGGCTTGCAACTTTTTCTCCTCAAACCCAATTCTTTAATTCACAAGGGTGACCTCATAGTCACAAACCTATTCCCTTTCATTTTAAAATTCAAAATTCAAACTTTTCGCTAAGTGGTGTCATTCACCCACTTTGAGTTGACTAAACACATGTTTGGCATAATTTGATGATATACGCTAGCATTAATAACATACAATATATTCATTATAATCATGAAAAAATTCATTTATCTTATAGCATTGGAGCAATTAATAGTGATACATTTTGATTCAATGCAATAAAAATGAGTAACAAATTTCTAAATACCACCAAGTCCCTAGATATTCAAGAGTAGATGCAAAGATAAACATTCATACCCTTATCAACCCTTAATTATCCAATACCCCTATCAACCCTTAATTATGTTAGGTTGATTGTGTTTGATTGATTGGATTTTATACATCCTTGTACCTCATTGATACATAGGGAGAAGTGGATCATCTTTCCATAATGTAATGCTTGGGAGTTACATTAGGAGAAGTGGATCATCTTTCCATAATATTATGGGTTCCTACTGAGTTGATATGTTCATGGTGGAGGGCTATATTGAGTGCTATCATAATTACACGTTGGGGGTCATTAGTGGTTTTAAACTATCAAGAGTGAAAGGCCTGGAGAATTGGGTTTTGAAATAAAATGAAGAGTTAAAGGTCCAAAAATGGTGGTTTTTTTCACTTGAAAATAGAGTATTTACCCTAGGGTTTGCAAAAATATTTGAGATACCAGAATTTTCTTTGTTTTCTAATCATATTTGGGCCTAAATAAATGTTTCTAAGGTGGTTGAAAATTCTGAAAGGTTGGGGAAGTGCTACATCCAATAAACCCTCAAGAATTACACTAAAAACAAGGATTTTTTGACTTGACGGTTACAGGTCCGTACAAATGGAATCCAATTGTGGAATCTTTGTTTTCTTGGAAATTTATTTGCTGCCCCAAGGTTTTAGGGGTTTGTGTGGTGTTTGAAGGTATGTTGCTTTGCATTTTTGGGCTAATTGAGTAGCCTGTTCAAGGGTGAATGTATAGGAAGTCAACGCTAGTCCAAAGGAGTCTATGTTGTTTCTCATATATGTTGTGTAACTTGGATATGGGTGTTTGAATTAGTCATGTGTTCGTCTGGTGTTTTGGAAAATTGTGGAGTAATTGGGAAAAAACTATTTTCTCACTATTACAAGGGTTTAAGGGGGTTAAAGAGGGAAATGTGTAAGCATCACAGTCTTCAAGAAATAGACCTTCAAAGATTGCTTCCTTTTAGCACTTTGGACTCTTAAGGGAAATTGTCGGTCCAATGTAGCTCAGAGTGATTCAGTGTATTTGGGTGCAAGAGAGGACCATCTCTAGCGTAAACGTACCCATCCAGACGTGTTGGAACAACTTTTTTGGTCGTATGAGCTACGGAGTGAAAGTTGCACCACTTTGCAACTTTACACTACTTGCATCTGGCAACTTTTCCCTCCACTGAAAAGTCATCACCATAGGAAAATGCCTCCGAGATAGCAAAAACCAAGAAAGGTTTTTGTAGATGGTCCCAACACAATCCCATAGCTTCAAATGGAGAGTTTTTAAGCATCACAGTCTCTGAGAAATAGACCTTCAAAGATTGCTTCCTTTTAGCACTTTGGACTCTTAAGGGAAATTGTCGGTCCAATGTAGCTCAGAGTGATTCAGCATATTTGGTTGTAAGAGAGGACCATCCCTAGCGTAAACGTACCCATCCGGACGTGTTGGAATAGTTTGTTTGGTTGTATGAGCTTTGGAGTGAAATTTGCACCACTTTGCAACTTTGCACTGCTTGCATCTGGAAACTTTTCCCTCCACTGAAAAGTCATCACCATAGGAAAACGCCTCCAAGAGAGCAAAGAATGAGAGAGGTTTTTGTAGATGTTCCCAACAAAATCACATAGCCTTTGACATAGAGTTTGTAAACATCATGGTCTCTGAGAAATAGACCTTCAAAGATTGCTGCCTTTTAGCAATTTGGACTCTTAAGGGAAATCGCCAGTCCAATGTAGCACAGAGTGATTCGGCGTATTTGGGTGCAAGAGAGGACCATCCCTAGTGTAAAATTACCCATCCGGATGTGTTGGAACAGTCCATTTGGTCATACGACCTACGGAGTGAAAGTTGCACCACTTTGCAACTTTACACTGCTTGCATCTGACAACTTTTCCCTCCACTGAAAAGTCATCACCACAGGAAAACACCTTCGAGATAGCAAAAACCGAGAGAGGTTTTTGTAGATGGTCCTAACACTATCCCATAGCCTTAGACGAAGAGTATGTAAGCATCACAGTCTCCAAGAAATAGACCTTCAAAGATTGCTTCCTTTTAGCACTTTGGACTCTTGGGAAATCATCGGTCTAATGTAGCTCGGAGTGATTCAGCGTATTTGGGTGCAAGAGAGGACCATACCTAGCATAAATGTACCCATCTAGATGTGTTGGAATAGCTCATTTGGTCGTACGAGCGGCGGAGTGAAAGTTGCACCACTTTGCAACTTTACACTGCTTGCATCTAGCAACTTTTCCCTCCACTGAAAAGTCATCACCACAGGAAAATGCCTCCGAGATAGAAAAAACCAAGAGAAGTTTTTGTAGATGGTCCCAATGCGATCCCATAGCGTTGGACAAAGAGCTTGTAAGCATCATGGTCTCTGAGAAATAGACCTTCAAAGATTGCTACCTTTTAGCACTTTGGACTCTTAAGGGAAATCATCGGTCCAATGTAGCTCATAGTGATTCGGTGTATTTGGGTGCAAGAGAGGACCGTCCTTACTGTAAACATACCCATCTGAATGTGTTGGAATAGTCCGTTTGGTCGTACGAGCTGCGGAGTGAAAGTTGCACCACTTTGCAACTTTACACTGCTTGCATCTGACAACTTTTTCCTCCACTGAAAAGTCATCACCATAGGAAAACTCCTTCGAGATAGAAAAAACCGAGAGGTTTTCGTAGATGGTCCCAACACAATCCCATAGCCTCAGAAAGAGAGTCCGTAAGCATCACGGTCTCTGAGAAATAGACCTTCAAAGATTGCTACCTTTTAGCACTTTGGACTCTTAAGGGAAATCGTTGGTCCAATGTAGCTTGGAGTGATTCGGCGTATTTGGGTGCAAGAGAGGACCATCCCTAGCGTAAACGTACCCAGTCGGATGTGTTGGAACAGTTCATTTGGTCATACGAGCTGTGGAGTGAAAGTTGCACCACTTTACAACTTTACATTGCTTGCATCTGGCAACTTTTCTCTCCACTAAAAAGTCATCACCACAGGAAAACACCTCTGAGATAGAAAAAACTAAGAGAGGTTTTTGTAGATGGTCCCAACACGATCACATAGCCTTGAATGGAGAGTCTGTAAGCATCATGGTCTCTAAGAAATAGACCTTCAAAGATTGCTGCCTTTTAGCAATTTGGACTCTTAAGGGAAATCGCCGGTCCAATGTAGCTCAGAGTGATTCGACATATTTGGGTGCAAGAGAGGACCATACCTAGCATAAACATACCCATCTGGACATGTTGGAAAAGTCTATTTGGTCGTACGAGCTGCAGAGTGAAAGTTGCACCACTTTGCAACTTTACACTGCTTGCATCTGGTCAAATGTTCTCATCCTATGACATAAGTCTTGAATTGCTTTAATCAGTTCTGAAATGTCATGACCTCTTGATTGGGAGGATTGTAACTCCCTCATTTATTCAGACAACCAGATGTATGTCTGTTGACAATATCAAATAAAACCTCTAGCCAGGGTCTGCTAGTGTAGGGAGAAGCAATGCATGAAATTTTGTTTTTGATTTGGGCTAAATGTGATTAGGACAGGCCCTAACAGGGTTGTATCAAAGCCAAAGAGAGAGATATGTTGAGGAAGAAAATAGAGAAATTATAGTGAAAATGTGCATTAGCATGTCTCATTTTATTTATAGAAGAAAGTACAATGCACAACAATCAAGCAAAAGCTAAAATCCATCTATGAAATAAATTACTCACTATCAAAACTAACCTTCAAATTAAAGAAGAATTTAAGAAGCTATATTTTCATATAACTTCTTCAACTATATTTAAATTATTGCACAAGGAACATAAAATATTAGAGATGCACTTTCTAAGCAATGTTGTTTTCCTATCAGTTTATGTAAAACATAATTATTGTGGGGATTCTACTTAAGATTCAATTAATCAAGGAAATCAGAAATGTTTTGGAGTTTTGTTCTACCAATGCAATTATTTTCTATACTAGCCATTATGGAGAAGAGATTTATACAAATTTTCTTTGTGAAAAATACATTGTGATTAAATTATTTGTTTAAAAGTTATGTCTTGCTTTTTATTTTCTAAAAGAATCCATATTTAGATGGTGTTGCAGTCAAATAAACATCTATTTTTCACAAAGCTCACAACTTTTAATAGTATTATTTTCCTAGATTTCTAGGTCAAAGTGCATGATGATGTCATTTCATGCCTGCAAATAATTGAATCTTCTAGTCAACAAATGGTCACAACATCTTGGGATGGAATGATTAAAATATGGAACATTGATGAAGGCAGAGGTAGTTAGGCAACAACTTTTGGCTCATCTAAGAAGACACAAAGTTCCAATAAGTATATGAAGAATGGTCATATGATATATTATTAGTATTCATATGGGAGTCTAGCCATATTAATTTTTTGAAAAAGGTGAATTTATGTTATATAAAAAAATTGATGGTTACAAATGGACCACCAAATTTACTAAGGCATGGGAAAGTTGACAAAGAAGAAAATTAGATGGTGTAGGGTTAATCAAATGAGTATCTAGTTGTTACTTATGCAATGTGAAATAATGCTTTGAGTTTGAAAGATGTGCAATGCAATGGAATTAGCAATATGAATATAAACTACATAATATTTAACCATTCCTTTTATGCTATTTTACATTGATATTTAACCATTGCTTCAAAGAGTTTAATCATGCACATGAGGAGGAAACTAAATTTTGATTGTCAACTTCTATATATATAAAATTATCCAATAATCAAGTGTATGTCCATATACAAAAATGGCAACAACGCCAACTCAAACAAAGTTTTACAATATGTGGCATATGCCATCTCAATATCTATTCAAAATTTACATGCCAAAATGTCTATCTCATCCTAAACTACTAGTGGATCATCAAAATGGAGCCTCTTTGAAGCACTCATTGGCTCTGAAGGTAGCTACACAAGAAAAAGTCAAACTACAATTGAGATTAGTTATACTATATAATTTAAAATTGAATAATTAACATAAAAATCAATACACATTGAATTATAATTGAACTCTAAAATTGAAATATTGATTACCTGAAATATTCATCTCTTTGAAGGGTCAGGAGTCCTAGAATATACCCCTCTCAAAGAACTAACCAAACCAACTTTTGTAATGCCAATCTATATATGTGAACAAAAACATGAAATTGATCCAAGTTAGCATAGAATTGTTAGTAATAAGAACATATTTACCAAGCACAAAATAAAATAAACACATACCTCTTTAGGTTGATGTTTCTCTGTATCTCCTTGAGGTGTTTCAACACCTCCTCCTGCAGGCATTCAAATACCTACTCCTTTGGGTGTTGTGGCACTTATCAACAATGATGTATAGCTCACAACCGCCTATACATAAAAATTACAAGTACGTATGAAACTATGAATCTATGTCAATGTATGCATAATCAATAAAAGATATTATAAATTTTAATTCAATCAAATTTGAGTTCAATTACCTTTCCCTTACCCAACACTGTGTCTCCATAGTTTGGAGAGCGTCACACCTCACTCGCACTAGGTGTTTGCTACAAGTAGAGAGTAAGATAAACATATAAGTTAATATATAATTTCATTATTGACAATTCAAATGACAAGCAAATATACAGTAAAAAAATGTAAATGAGTGAGTGAGAAAATACATACTGCGTGCATGTTGAGGAAAAATGAAATGGCCCTAAGGGTGCTATTAGTCACTTGTGTGAGCTCCTCCTCAGACATTAACTGTTAAATAGACCATGTAAATAAATATTAGTACTTGATGAAATGGCCCTAAGGGTGCTATTAGTCACTTGTGTGAGCTCCTCCTCAGACATTAACTGTTAAATAGACCATGTAAATAAATATTAGTACTTGATACTATCTCTTATTAATATTCATTTTTAAAAGAATGCAAGTTATAAATATACACCTTAAATGTTACCTGTGTAACTACTCCAATGTCCACCTCTCTAGCAAGAGAGGACTCTATAGGGTGTACTCCACTCCCCTACATGAGATCTGCTATAATCTCCACATCCTGGATGTCCTAATCAGAAGTGTCTTTTGGATGCTTAGGGGGTTGTACAATAGGACCCAAACATATTTTTTGGCACGTATTGCAAATATGTGGCACACAAATATGTGGACCTGAGGAGGATGATGCAGCAGCACTAGATCCATCACCAAAATCACCAGACTGTGGCTGAGCTATTGAAGAAGCATGGGAAACCAAAAGACAACTCAAAGAGTGAATGGCCTGGATAGTTTGTGTGGCTGCATCCTCCGTAATATCTAGATGTTGTAGTGGAGGTGGCGGAGGAAGGGGAGGACGGGGAACATGTGGGCGCCTAACTACTCTAGTTTCCCCTGGCCTATCATGAGGCATACCTCTACCAACCCCTTGAAAGGGTTTCATGTCAAAGTAATTGACATGATGCCCTAAAAAAAAATCAGCATATAATTTTTTAATAAAGTAAAAAGGTACATCAAGATTATTGTTGGGTGGTTTATCAAAAACCATACACCAACGATCCCAAAATTTATCTACTATGCCCCTATGCATGCACCATTTTATAGAAAGTTTTGGGTTGTTAACATTAACTAGCAAACCAGTGTTGGGGTTAATAAATAAAGAGGCTATTTGGGATTTTGATATTTGGAGATCTTTCAAATCATCATAAGACATTCCACATGCATAATATTGCCTCATGGTTTCTCGCCACAAATGAAATGCATTATGTTGGGTGGAGAGGGTTTCTACATTTGCACTTATTCTTATCAATGTGGTTGACATACGGGATAATCGAGGGATTTTCCTATAAACATCACAAATGCCCCTCAATTGCTCCAATTTTTCATGAATTAACTCTTGAATTGATGGGTGTGAAGGTGGTGGAGCATTTGGCATTTCGGCATTTTGATTCTCAGCTGGTGGATTTTCATTTTCAACTGGTGGAATTTCTGCATTTTCATTCTCAGTAGCCATAATGCCTGATTAAAGTTAAAAAATAATTAATCTAAAATTAGACAGTATAAATGAAACACTATTTTAAAATCAAAATCCATTAAATTTTTTTATTTTTTTTTATCAAAATCTATTTTGAACTCAATTGTTTTATAAAAATTCAATCAAAACCCTATTTTGAAAAATCCACAAAAAAATTCAATTTTTTTTATCAAAATACATTCTCAATTCAATTTTTTCATAAAAATTCAATAAAAAACCCTATTGTGAAAAAAAATCCACAAAACACATTCATTTTTTTATCAAAATCTATTCTAAACTCAAATTTTTCACAAAAACTCAATCAAAAACCCTATTTTAAAAAAAAATCAACAAAAAATCATATGAAATTATTCAAATGTAAATCAAAATTGAATAAAATCAAATAAAAAACAAAAAAAATTACCTTTCCAAATTGAATTTAGCCTATATCGGATATCCGTTATGCGAAGAATGGATGCACTGTGCGTCAGCGGGTTCTTCTCAGCCGAATGACTTCAAAAAAGCAATAGAAGTTTTTACTATATGCTTTTTACAAATCAGATATCCGATTTGGATCGGATATCTGATTTGTAAAAGTAGGTTTGGTGTTTGGTATGGTGACACCCGAGCCTACAAAAAGTCAACATGTTCTTTTCGCATTATTTCGGTCGATGAAAGACGTGTTTTTTTCCTTATTGCCACTTTTTGGCCCACCATTAACATGCACATACCCTTACATTTAATTTACTTTACCTTATTTTAGTTCTATTATTCTCGATTACTTTCTTGCATCTTAGAGTTCTTAGTAATCAGGGTAGAAGTAGTTGCATTATGTTCTTTATGAAATTCTTAGTTTTTAGTCCATACGGGACTACAACATGCCTCTGGGACTTCAGCGCACCATGTTGTAGTCCGAACTTTGCGCTTTTGTCCTTTGGTTGAAAACTTGTCAGTTTACAATCTAGAAAACCTTTGTGACCTACTCATTCTAATTCTAAAACTCTCGCTTTTTTCTTTGAGGTAGTTTAGTGTAATTCGTTCTTTGGGAATCTCTTGAGAACAAAGAGACTCGTGAGAAACAATTCCCCCTTCTCTACAGCAACTCAACCCATTTTTCTTGACAACCCACACATATATTGTATGTATATGTTCCATGGTTGAAAGTGTCATATAGCGCATGTTATAGCAAGAAGTCTTCATGCAGTTTCCCATAACTAACTCCATTGACTTATTTAAACCCTTCTTTTTGACAAATTTTTGGTAGTTCTTTTGGGAATTTTAGTACATGCTTTCATAGTACTGACTATCTCCTTACTCTCAAAATAATAAACTTCATAAACAAATGTGCAAGTTGGTAGATTATGGACCAAATTCTACCAAACATAATCAATTAGTACTTAAGAATTCATGTTCATGTGAATTTGGATGAATTATGGTATGGCTGAGAAAAAGTTAAAGATGATATGTAATTAAGTGCATGCTTTATTTGATGGACTTTGCTTGTAAGGAAGCATACAAGGAAGAGAATGCACATTTTGATGAACTTTTTCTGGTTATTACATCCAGGCTAAAATTGCTTACAAGAAACTTGTAAGATTGGAAAGAGAGAATATAGTATATGCACTACAAAGGATGAACTTTAAGGGACATTACAAAATAATTTTTCATATGACTACAAGTTGTGGCATTTAGGCTATTAATTTCTTATAACCCAACTACAGATTAATTGCACAATAAATTCACATAATAGAATAAAGACAATTTATCTATCTAATTTAAAACAATTAATACATTGGGTTATCTAACAACTAATAACAACGGAAGCAAAAATTAAAAAAATCCAATCACAGATACACAATAACACAAAATTACCTAGGAAACCCCAGTGTGGGGAAAAATCTGCAAATGTTGGATCTTCTATTCATCCTAACAAAAAAAATTTATTTCGAAAATACAATACAAATTTGCTACAACAATCTTACATATAAAGCCTCAGCTATTTTAAATCGTGCAAGAAAAGATACTTTCCTTACATTACTCAACTTTAAATCACATATAAAATCGCTCTCGATCTTATCTCAACTTCCCAAACCCAAAACATTCTATTAATGCAATAAAAATTATGATGTTGCTAAAAATACAACTCGAATTGCTTTAAAGCATATCCAACTCGAGTTTCTTTAAAAAAACTCCACACTCCACCTTTCGAGCTACTAAAATCAACACTCCCTCTTAGTGATGAAGGTGTTCTACACAACACCCAACTTATACTTGAAGAATTCAAACTTACTCTTCATCAAGGCCTTGGTGAGGATATCTACTATCTGTTCATCTATAGGAATGTATTGGAGCTTCATTGTCCCCTTCTCCACACAATCTCTAATGAAGTGGTACTTGACCTCATTGTCCTCTGACTTGTCATGAAACATAGTATTTTCAAAGAGTTTGATACAACTCTGATTATCACAGTAAATGGTTGTAGGACCTAGCTCCTTATCAAAGAGCCCAACTAGAAGTTTTTGAAGCCAGTAACCTCACATGTAGGGGTGAAGCTACAATAGTGGTTTACAATTGAAGTGAGGAAGGAAAACTTACAGAAAATGAATGCATGGAAAAAATATTGATTTTAGGGGTTCGTACGAACATACTAGTTCGACCAAACTCGTTAGGGGTTCGCTAGAACCTGGGTTTGAGTGAACCCTTTGAATGCTTTACTACCAAAAATTCCAACAAAAACCCTTATAAAAGTGGGGTTCGAATGAACCATGGTTTCAATGAACCCTGGTTTGAATTAACCCTGGTTTGAGAAAACCCTTAGGGGTTCGCTCAAACCCCTAGGGGTTCATTCAAACCCCCCTTATTCCTCATCCCTCCTCTGAGACACAAAAAATCCCTAAATTTTGGCACTTCGGAGCTTGGGTTGATGATGAAAATGGAGGAATCTTCACAAACCCAACTAGAATCAGGTAGTCCTCAGAACAAGCTATCCAACGAATATAATCTTAATATGTTTTGGTTTTATTATGTATTTGTTTTTTTAGTTTTATTAAACATAGGTTTTTCATCGAAAATGAAGGTCTATGTTTTGCACATGTGGAAAAATAGAAGATTATAAAAAAAAATTTGAAAAAATATGAGTGCACCAGATATTGAAGTCATTGATCCAACAAAAAAAAAAAAGAATTTCGATATATACAAAAAAATTTATGCGTTATACGGTCGCGCATATGTCTGAATTGTAATTGGTTTGACTTCAAAACTTGATTAAAGAAAAAATATTCAATAAAAAATTTTCTAAGCAAGTGGAAGCACTAGATATTGGAGTTACGAATCTGAATTTGAAAGAATTAGAATTTTATCCTTCATGGAAAAAAGATTATACGTTATATGGTCTGCGTCACTTTTTAAAAATGTTGTTTTTTGAAAAAAACTAGTTTTCATGGGAGATGGAAAAAGAAGTGTAAACTGATTCCAAAAATTTTGAAAAAAATATTTTTAGAATCTACAGAAAAAATGTGATGAGACTCTAGTTTGCATTATCTTCAAATTCTTCACGGTTTAGCCGTTGTAGCTGCCCAAATGTGAAGATTTAGTTAAAAATAATATTTTCAGTGTCTAGTTTGGCCAAAAATTGTAAACCAATATTGTGGGATCACCCGTAGCCATACTAGTTGCTATATACTCAGCCTCCTTAGAACTCAAAGCAACTGAATTGTGTTTCCTATTGTACCAAGAGATTGCTCTTGATCCCAAACTGAAACTGCACCTTGAAGTTCTCTTCCGGTCAACTATCTTGCCTGCCCAATCTACATCGATAAACCCCTCAAGCTTCACTCCATCTTGCTGAACATACTTCAACCCATAATAAATTATTCCTCGAAGATACCTCAAAACATGCTTCGAAGCTATCTAGTGCACACGTTTAGGTTCCACCATAAACTGACTAAGAAAGTTCACTACAAAACAAATGTCTGGTTTGGTGTTGACCATATACAAAAGAGATCCTATCAACTATTTGTATAAAGTTTAGTCCACTGCCTCTGATCTAGAAGCATCAATCTTCTTCTAGTTGGTCACAAGTGGTGTGGACATGGGCTTATAGTTCTCCATCCTAAATCACTTCAAGATATCAAGTACAAGTACTTCCCTTGTCCAAGAAAGATTTCTCCCTCTTTCTACCACAACTCTAATCCCATAAAGTAGTGCATCAACCCCAAGTCCTTCATCTCAAACTCTCCTACAAGATCTTGCTTATAGTGTGCAATGAGCTCCTCTGACCCTATGGGGAACAAGTCATCAACATACAACACCACTATGAGAAGTTCGTCCTTCACCTGAACATAGTATAGGTTTGGTTCTGCCTCACTCTTGATGAAGCCCACACTTTGCAAGTAACTATTAATACATGAATACCATGCCTTGGGAGCTTGCTTGAGCCCATACAATGCTCTTCCCAACCTGAATGTGTGAGAATCCCTCCCATGTGCTTCAAATCCTTTTGGTTGTTCTATGTAAATCTCTTTCGTAATCACTCTATTGAGGAAGGCCATCTTTACATCCATTTGGTGAATTCTCCAACCCATTTGCTTTTACAAAAATGATAGCTCTTCTGCATGAGATCCTAGCTATTGGAGTGAAAGTCTTGTCATAATCGATCCCTTCCTTCTAAAAAAACCCCTTAGCCAAAAACCAGGCTTTGAAATTTTCCACACTACCATTTGCAACATGCTTAATCTTAAAAAACAATCTCGAGCCCACCACAGAATTACCTTCTAGTCATGGTACTACTTCCCACACACTATTCTTCATGATGGAAGAATACTCTTCCACCATAACATCCCTCCATACTTGGTGTTGGGACGCCTCTTGGAAGTTGGAAGGCTCTACTTCAATTAATTCACTCATAAGTGCCACATACTCAGAATAATGTTTAGGAGACTTTTTCTATTTGAATGAATCCTGTGGATCCCCAACAAATTCCTAGGCCTCTCTTACTTACCGCTCAGCCGCTCTATTTCTCCTCTTCTTGGTAATAGGAATCTAAGGCTGAGGAATTATTTGTTCCTCCTTCTAATTAGTTTGCTCGGCTTGCTTTCTCTATTCTCTTGCTTGCGTGACTGAAGTTTGAGGAATTTGTGCTGCCTCAACTATGGGTGATTTCTCCTCCTCATTCATCAAGTTGTTATACTTTTGAAGAGCCATCTCTTCCTCAAACTTCACACCTTTGTGAACAATAGTTTTCCCGAGGCTAGGAATGTAAAACTGATAGGCTTTAAAAGTTTTGCTATACCCAACAAGGATACCCTTCTCTACAATAGGTTCGAATTTGGTGAACTCTTCTCCTTCTCCACAGGAATGTGACAATACATAAGGCATCCAAAGTTGTGAATGCACCTAAAATCTAGTTTCTTACCAGTGAATGCCTCTTTTGGAGTCAATTTTCCCAACACTTTATGAGGGCTCCTATTTTGCAAATATAGAGCTCTATTGCAAGCTTCTACCCATAAGAACCAAGGAAAATCCTAGTCATGAAGCATGGCCTTGGCTGCTCTAACTATAGCCCTATTTTTTTGTTCAACAACCCCATTTTTCTGAGGGTTGTATGGAACTATCAACTCTTTCTTGATACCTTCCTAAGCGCAAAAATATTTGAAGGAATTTGAGGTATACTCGCCTCCATTATCAAACCTCAGTATCTTGATCTTCCTCCTAGTTTGGTTCTCCGTGAGAGCCTTGAACTCTTTGAACCTACTAAATCCCTCATATTAATTCTTCAAAAAATATATCCATGTCTTCTTGGAGAAGTCATCAATGAAAGTAACAAAATACTCATACCCATTCAAGGATATTGGTGTCATGGGCCCACACACATTTGAGTGTACAAGATCCAAAATCCCTTTGGATCTAGTGTCACTACTTGGAAAACTAGTCTTGGCATATTTCCCAAGTGCACAACCTTTGAGCACCTCATGCTTTTATGTACTCATCTCAGGAAGCCCCATCACTATTTAATTGAGAATATTAAGGGCTCCGTGGTGAAGGTGAGCCATCCTCTTGTGCTACAATTCTCCTCGTCCTCTACTATTACTAACCAATGCATGTTCTAGCTCAGACTGTAACCAAAACAAGCTGCCATGCCTGATTCCAATCACTTTTGCAACCTTGGAATCCTTAGGATGAATATAGACTTTTCCCCTTTTAAAGGTCATGATGTAACCCTTGTCTTCCAAAGTAGAAACAAAGATTAAATTCTTTTTCATGCCAAGGACATACAACACATCCTCCACCAACAAAATTTTTCCAGACTCCCTTTGAAACTTGATTGTGCCAACACTAGTTTCATGGTACTTTGCATTATCTCCTAGTTCAATATAGAAATCCAACTTCTTCTCCTCCAGCTTGGCGAAAAATTCTTTGACTCCCATCATGTGGCAAGAATCCCCACTATCAGTATACCATACTCTATTGGCAGTTGAACTCAAGAGATAGGCAATGAGAGAAAACTCATTGTCAAATCATGATGCAAACTTGTCCACCTTTGTTGTAGTAGCGACTTGCTTCTTCTGCTTGTCCTTATTTTTGTTATTCGGACACTGATTCACATAGTGACCCAACTGATGGTAGCAAATTTTTTTTATCTTGCTTAGATCTTTCTTCTTCCCACTCTTGGAAGAAGAACCTTTCATTTTCTCTTTATTGGACTTCTTCTTACCCTTGCTTGTAAGAGCAATATTTTCTTTGTCTTGACCCTTATTTTTTTGATCTCTTCGATGAGTGCCTTCATGGATCTCCTCCTAAACAAAATCATCCCAAATCCTTTCTTAGTCAAGTAGGAAATCTCTATTGACAACACACTTGACAAAAACTTCCCAGTGCTTTGAGAAACCATTCAAGGCTATATACACCAAATCATCTTCAACAATCATCTCTCTAGCAACAACTAGCTCATCCCTGGCCTGTGTCAGCCTGGACAAGTAAGAGGTCATGCTCTCGCCATTGGACATCTTTGTGTTATGCAATTTGTTTTTGAGCACCATCTTACAACTCTAATAGTCACTTTGATAAAGTTTTGTGAGTGTATCCCACATCTCCTTGGCGATGTCTTTCCTTGATAGATGAGGAATTAGATGATCTCTTACCCCATGAATAATAATCCTCTGAACCTTGGCCTCCTTAACTTCATGCGAATCTAGGGAAATAGGATCATTTATTGGTGGTGTCACCTCTGTACTAGCATAGATCCAAAACTTGTTCTCCTTGAGAACAAATGCAATTTGAACCTTCCACTATAAGAAGTTAGATGCACCCTCAAGCCTATCTTCATATCGAACACTGGTTCTCATAGTCACAAAATAAACTAGAGATGAAATTTTGAATTTTTTTTTGAAATATGCGTAACAAATTTTGGCTTCGTATTTAGAGTTTAGAGCTCTGATACCATGCTAATTTCTTATAACCTAGCTACAAATTAATTGCATAATAAATTCATAGAATATAATCAAGACAATTTATCTATTTGATTTAAAGCAATTAATACATTGGGCTATTTAACAGCTAATAACAGTGGAAGAAAAAATAAGAAAAGCCAATCATAGATAAAAAATAACACAAAATTACCCGGGAAACCCTGGTGTGGGGAAAAACCTACAAATGATGGATCTTCTATTCAGCCTAACAACAAACTTTCCTTTTGAAAATACAATACAAATTTTCTACAACAATCTTACATATATAGCCTCAGTTGTTTTAAATCAACACGCAAGAAAAAAAACTTTCCTTACATTTCTTAGCTTTAAATCACACATAAAATCACTGTCAATCTTATCTCAACCTCACAAACCTGAAACATTCTAGTAATAAAATAAAAAAAATTATTGTTGTTGAAAATCCAACTCGAATTGCTTTAAAGCATATCCAACTCGAGTTGGATTAAAGTGCTTTAAATCATATCCAACTCAAGTTACTTTAAAACAACTCCACACTCCACCTTTCGAGCTACTAAAAAATCAACACAAGCAAGATCAACATAGGAAGTTATTTATGTAGATTGTTCCAGAACATTACCATCAAAAACATTGAAGGTGAAGGAGTGGGGAAAAAGATTTGAAGCATTTCCCATACATATTTCAAGTGGAATATAGATGAAAATTTGATGTGGGAAATGTTACTCGGGTGAAGCTACAATAGTGGTCTACAATTTGATGGAGGAAGGAAACTTGAGAAAAAATGACCCCATGGCAAAAAAATTGGTTTTAGGGGTTCAAATGAACCTACAAGTTCGATTGAACCAAAAAGGGGTTCGGTCGAACTAGGGTTCGAACGAACCTATTAATTACTGGCCCACATTTCCTACCCAAAAAATAAAAGGAAAATTCATATTAAAGGGGGTTCGAATGAACCTTAGTTTGCTTGAACACTAGAACCCCCTAGTTTTAGCGAACCCCCCTTTTCCTTGATTTTTGACCTTGTTCACAAAAAAAACCTCAATTTTTACGCTTCGAAGCTCGGGTTGAGGATGAAAATGGAGGAATCTTCAAAAACTCAACTGGAATCAGGTAGTCCTTAGAACGAGCTATCCAATGAATATAATTTAATATGTTTTGGTTTTATTATGTATTTTTTTTTTTAGTTTTATTTAACATAGGTTTTTCATTGAAAATTAAGGTCTCTATTCTGCACATATGGACAAATAGCAGATTATTGAAAAAATTTGAAAAATATGAGTGCACCAAATATTGAAGTCCTTCATCCAATAAAAAAAATGAATTTCAATATATACAAAAAAAGTTATGCGTTATACGATCACACTATGTTTGAATTGTAATGTGTTTGACTTTGAAACTTAATTAAAGAAAAAATATTCAATAAAAAACTATCTAACCAAGTGAAATCACTAGATATCAAAGTTATAAATCTAAATTCAAAAAAATTAGAATTTTATCCTTCATGGAAAAAAATTTGTGTTATATGGTGTGCGCCATTTTTAAAAAATGTTGTTTTCTGAAAAAGACCAGTTTCTGTGAGAGATGGAAAAAGAAGTGCAATCTGATTCCAAAATTTTAAAAAAAATATATTTTTAGAATCTACAGACAAAATGTGACGAGACTCTTGTTTGCATCATCTTTAAATTCCTCACAATTTACTTGCTATAGGTGCCTAAATGTGAAGATTTAGTTAAAAATAATAATTTTAGTGTCCAGTTTGGCCAAAAATTGTAAACCACTATTGTGGGATCACCCAATCATAGTGTTAACAAATAAAATTGGACATAAATCAGGTAATAGTATATAGCCTCTAAGATGTTTCTAATATAAGATGGAAAGACAGACATTTTGTGTAAGTTATCATTAATTAGTATTGTGGAGATAATTTTTCGTGTGGTAATTCCATTTTTGAATAGATTTTGGATTAGAGAATAGAAAAGAGAACCAACATTTACCAATGCACGAGTAAGCAGTTGATGAGGGGCTCAAAAATACTTTCAAATAGTCATTTTATGGTTTAAAAGACTTGTTTATATTATTAATTAACATGACTGGCGATAGACTATATGCTAATATATTTACTTATTTTACTTTATGTTTAGCTAATTTGGTAAATATATTAGAGGTAATGCTTTTTATTAAATGCATTGCTTTTGTGAGGATATTGATGAGTTAATTATGCAATTTTAATCTTTTACTATCATAATTGGTATCCTATTCTTAATGATCTTATTCAGGGTATTTAAGATTGATGATTGACAACTTAGTTCAAAGATAAAGTTAAAATTCTTGTTTAACCACATGAAGACAATCATGCCACTGATCGCCCCAACTAGAGGATGAATCACTAAAGTTTCAAATCAGCTCCTTTTAGTCAGTTTAGGAACTTCTCATCCTAATGTTGATTTGGCATTTTCCCTCTGTCTATTTTCAGTTATGTTTTAGTTTTGTTTTAGTCTTTAGTTTAGATGCCTTGTATCTTGGCAATTAATGCCATGTTTTGAATTCAATAAGGATATAGTTATAAATATCCATGTTTAGGTTTTAGAAAGGAGTTAGATAATTTTTTACTAGAATCTTGTAATGGTTGCACTACTCTGTTCTACGTCCCTATTTTGATCAATTTGAATGAAAATAAGAAGTTAACTCGAATCACTGTGTTTGAGGTCTCATCAGAGAAGAGTAGGGCATGCTCAACCAAAGGAATTGACCTTGTGTGGTATTTTTCTAAGTTTATTTTATTTCTATTAATTGGATATTATATCTGGAATGTTAATTTTGTTTGAATCATTTTTAGCAATTGTGTTTAATCGCTTTTAAGATTAAGTTCATCATGGTTAGAATGGTTTGTTAGATTCATTATAAAGCTTATTGAGTTAATCAATATTTAGATGTTGTTTGTAGGAATTAAGTTTGGTAATTATTTGTTGAGTTTAAAAGAAGCAATGATGGAAACTTATGGAAAGATGGAATTTAGACTTCATGGAATCTATTCATGGAAATTAGTATTTATGTTTTCTAGATTAATCATTATTTCCTTGTAATTTATTTTTGTTCTTTAAAATAACATCTATTTTTCAGTAAATCTTAAGATAGATTTCTTTTGAAGTAAATTAGAATTAAATTTGGATTTCAAATTCTAGATTAAGAATTAAGGCATATGTTAGTCTTTTCCATGAATTAGTCTCAATCAAGTCAAGTGAAGTCGGAAGTAAGTCAAAAGAACTTTAAATTAGGATATAAGATATAATTAATCCTTAGGAATTATTAGTCACTGAAGTTCAACTCCTGAGAGCTCTTGAAAGCTCTTGATGGAGCCAAACCAAAACCAGAAGTCACTATTTATAGTGCAAAAGCCCCCAAAAATCCGTGACAAACATCCTTATCGCATATAGCTTTGAGACACACCCGGTTCGATAATTAATTGACTAAATGATGCAAGTTGTGACATCGATGGCCTTTCCCATCAGCAGTGAGTTAAAGTTAGTTAATAAATCAAGATGTATTTAGTTATGATGGAGACAATGTCTCATGATAAGACGTTTCCTGAAATAAAATTCCTATGGAGCTACCACTTAGAAACTCTTATATTTTATATTTGTAAATTCATAGTATATGTTACTATGTTTGTGTTTCAAGAAACAAAGACAAAGTGGAGACCTAACTTCAAAGGCTTTAATGTGTAAGATTCTACGAGGTTTATATGCTTATTAGCTATAGAACAAGGGGCTTCTTTGTTGCCACTGGACTTCACTTTGGTACCACATTTATTTTATAATCAGTCTACTTTAAGGCTGAAATTTTGTTAGGAAGATTTGACCTAGAATATTATTTATCAAAGATGACAAATAAGATGCTTGATTGTCTGAAATTTTTAGTTTTGTTCTTTTATTGAATACCCGTTTTATTAAATTTTATATGTACAATATGCCATGTAGTTGGTTATAAATGTTATGTAGTAGATCATAGCTTTAAATTCATGTGTAGAGGTACTATCCATTTTGGTAGATTTTATTTTTTTTATTTTTATTATAACACATTTGAGTTGACAAGGGATGAGGGTTTCTCTCTTTATATGATATAGATCTGCATGTAACATAAGTAGATAAATTTATCCTTAATTATGCATTCAAAAAACATGTATGATTAGTTTTACTTTATAAAATATTACTTATATGAAGTACCTCTCTTATATTTATTATTATATATTATATATTATTAAAAAAAAGAATTATTGTAATATTTTTTTAATATATATTATTATTTAAATTAATTTATAAGAACATAACAATTTAATTGATTTAGAGAGGTATTATATCATCAACTGAAGTTCAAATTAAATTTCTAAACTAAACTTGTTATTTAAATTAAATATATATATTTATTATTATATTCAATATTTTAATTTAACATAATATAATGTATAAATATATTATATAATAAAATTATATATTTATATTAACTTATGTTATATATTTAAAATTTATATATTTGTTATTTAGGTTATAAATAGAATTTATATTATATTTATATTTGATTATATATTCTAGATATATAATATATAAAAGGGAAGACAAATATAAACAAAAAATATAGAGATTAAGAAAAGGAGGAGGATAAAGAAAGAAAAAGGAAAATAGAGAACATGAGAGACAGGGGATGGGAGACAAATATAGTGAAACAAGGAGAGAGAAAGAGAGGTGGAGAGAGAATGAAAGAGAGAAAGATAAGAGAGAGATAAGATAGAGGAGAGGAGAGAGGAAATAATCCTCTCTCCCTCCCTCACTCTATATCCCCCTCACTCTATCTCTCCCCATCTCTCTCTCTCCCACTTCCTCCCTATCTTGGCTATCTATCTCTCTACCTCTATTTCTCTCGCTTTCTCTTCTCATGTATCTCTATCTCTCTCTCTTTCTCTTCCTATACATACAAAATACATTATCACTAGTGCTGGCAATAAAATATAAGATTATGCATACACATGATTGATAATGGTATCTATTAGTTTCTTGTATTTTTCATGAGCATTCTATGAGTCAAGGACTACACCAAAAACTATTATAACTTGGACTGTCTCCACTGACTTGCTAGGAAGACTTATTGGACAATGTGATTTCTATCCTTTGTCTCACTCACAACTTGTAAGGAGTATCCAAGAACTTGTTGCATCAGTCGATCAAGTTAGTGGTTTCTATTTCCTTTCATTTTTATGTTTTTCATTGATAATAGTAGGTTGGGTTTGTTGTTTTTGTATCAGTATTTAACGGTCTTGCAATTTTGATATAGAAAAGCTCACAAAAGTAGGTGGTACATCAAGTGTTTCCCAAAATCATTGTGTATAGTTTAGTTAACCCTTCATTGGCCCCTTCACTTGCCATGGTATGCCATTGTCAACTAATTATTGGATTTTGTATACCATCATAGAGATAGGAAGATGGAGGGGGGAGATAAAGATAGAGGTAGAGATGAAGATAGAGGGAAATAAATAGATAGAGGGAGAGATAGAGATATAGATATAAGGATAGAGGAAGCAGGAGAAGGAGAGATAGAGATATAGAGATATAAGGAGATATAAAGAGAGGGGGAGAGAGAAACAAAGACAAAGACAAATAGAGAGAAGTAGAGATACAAGTAGTTATGGAGAAAGGGGGAGAGAAATATGAGATAGAGAAAGAAAGAGATATGGGAAGAGAAAGAGAGAGGTAGAGATAAAGAGATAGATAGGAGGAATAGGGAGGGAGTGAGAGAGGGAGAGACGAGGAGATATAGAGATGGAGAGAGAGAAAGAGAGAGAGATATATGTAGAGGGACAAAGAGAGACAAAAGAGAGGGAGCAAGAGAATAAGAGGTGGGAGAGGGAGAGACAACCTTCCTCTCTATCTATTTGCATATACCTATCTCCTTCTCTATCTCTCTCTAACTCATACACATGTACACTCCCTATCTCTCCCTCCTTATCTTTATCTCTATTTTTCCCTCTCTCTCTCTCTCCCTCTCTCTATACCTCTCTCTCTATTACTTGTCTCTGTCACCATATCTCTCTATATCTCCATCTCTCCCCTATCTCTCTCCCTCTCCCCCCCCCCTTCTATCTCTACCTCCTCTACCTATCTCTCTCCCTCTCCTTCCCCTTCTCCATCTCCATCTCCATATTCCTGTCTATCTCTATCTCATTACCTCTCTAATCTCTCAATCTCTTCATTTTTCTATTCATATCTCTCCCACACTCCCTATTGCAAACAGGACATGAGCCTATTTGTTATGGATCCTAATTGTCTTCCTGATTCAAAGGTTTTATTTCAATCATGTTTGGATCCCTATAAGTGGATGCATAGTTGATTTGAAGCTATCACTTCTCCATTGAGACCTTTGTTGCACAAAAAAAAAAAATTCTAAATGACTTGCCAATTGACCTCATATATTGCACAAATGTATGCAAAAAATAGACCACCATTTTCCCTAAATAACCTTCACACCTCTTCGACATACCCATTGCACACCAAGATGTGATTGCTAGTTAAAAATAGAATGTTATGGTAATGACTTTCTAGAAGAAGAATTGAAAATAGTCTTAAATTAAGTGCAAATAAAAAGGCGTGGGAATCAAGTGAACATGGAGAAGAAATTGTCATATTTGTCATTATTACACATATAAGTAAAAAGGCGTGGGAATCAAGTGCAACATGGAGAAGAAATTGCCATATTTGTCATTATTACACATATAAGTCAGGCTGCAATAGGGCCAAGAAGAAGTGAGGTCATTTTTGGATATGACATTTTCTTGATCTTGTCGCCTTGTATTCTATTTTTGTATTTTATCTATTTTTCTGATAATACCCCATTGAAAGTTCTTATAAATTTGGGTTCATAAGTTTTCAGCACACAGCTGTGGCCCACCAACAAGTTATAAATGAAGATGGCCTCCTGTTTCCGATGGTTCTGTTGCCCCAAGATCACTGTAACACCTTACAATCCTTTCTCCACACCATTGAAAGCAACAGAGAGTGGATCAACAATCAGCTGAAGAAGGTGGGAGCGTTGCTTTTCAGAGGATTTCCGCTGAAAACTGCATCAGATTTCAACGCGGTTATGGAGGCATTTGGTTGGGAAGAAAAGGCATATTTGGGAGCAGCTTCAAGAACAAGGGTTGAGGGAAGAGTCTTTACTGCAAATGAAGCTCCTCTCCATATACCCATCAACTTCCACCATGAGATGGCTTTGGTATGTTTCTACACCTAATAAAAACATCCATCTTCAGTATATATTTGGTTTTTTTGCAATATCGTCATGAAAGAGCTTTTTAGAGAATCGACTGAGAACTTTGATTACAGAATCAGATTTGTATGCCCACCGTACACCATCAGAAGTTAATGCTAAACTCGTCACAGTCATGGTAAACTCGTGAAGAAGTGTTTAGTTTTTTTTAGACCTTCAGTTATGAAAAGTGTTGTGTTTTTTTGGACCGTTAGTTGAATTGGGTTTTAACATCTTTTTCTTCTTGTTAGAATTTCCACATATTATCAAAGTATTTTTCATTTCTTAGCCGGCACAGGTAGCGGAGTTGGCTTGGGCCGTGGGTTTGCTCCCCATTGGTCTCGGGTTCAACTCCGCTCCTGGGTTTACCCGGTTGGGACTGGCTTGCCGGCTGTTGGGTCCCCCCGCAGGGGACTAGTCTCGCCCCCGCTCGCCCTTGGTACCCAAGATACGGGCTGCTGGGTCGCTGGGCGGGGTCGCGGGGATACCCCTGTCGTTAACAAAAAAAAAAAAAAAGTATTTTTCATTTCTTATATTTGTTTATATCATATATTTATTCAAAAGTAAAGCAGCAATCAATTTATTTTTTTAAATTAGATCTACAATTTTAATAAAATTAGAAAGAGTATTCTTTGTGTATTATCTTTTTAATTATATTTTTTCTTTTTGTTGAGGTAGTTTGAGGACTTTCCAACCAAACTAGCTTTTTTTTGTGAGATTGCTCCATCGGATGGAGGGCAGACTGCAATTTTGTTGAGCCATAAGATTACTGAAAGAATGGTAGAGAAACATCCTGAATTTGTAAGCAAACTCGAAAAAGAAGGGATGATTTATTCAACCATTTTGCCTGTAGAGGATGATCCTAACAATTTCTTCACAGGTTGGCAAACCTCGTACAAAACCAAGGATAAGGAAGAAGCAGAAAGAAGGTAAGAATTACATTAAATTTTGGCATTTAGCACATAATTTTTTGGAAAGATTTATTGAAAATTAATGCAATATATATCTATGAAATATTTTTAGGGCTAAAAATTCTGGGTTAAAAATGCCCAAGTTGAGTTGGGATGGGAACAAGATGATATTTCAAATAGGAGCCATTGTTTCTATCAGAGAAGTAGATGGGGATAAGAAAACTTGGTTCAATCTATTACTACTTAATTATCCAGAGGGTGGCCCTTCACTAGGAGATGGATCTATGATTCCTAAAGAGGTTATTGAATCATGCCTCCAAATTGCTGAAGAGGAGGCTATTGAAGTGAAATGGCAATTTGGTGATTTGGTTGTGTTAGACAATAGATTTGTAATGCATGCAAGAAGGCCTTCTAAACCACCTAGAAGAATACTTGCTTCCTTTTGCAAGTAATGTTATTCTTGTTTGCTTCAATTAGACTGTTTTTGTGTTCCTTATGTTCCTTATGTTATTATAGAATGAAGACTCTAAGAAATCTCTTATGTTTATTTTTATTGCCTTATCAACCCTATAATATTGGGTTTGTTTAGAGGCGAGCTAAACTTTGTACCTTATATTTTTGTCAATACAATGGATTTTGATGTGTTCAATCTTTTATGCACTATTAATAGGATATTATTGATTAGACTATATAAATTGCAATTAGATTGTATAAATTGTACATAATTATATAGAGTAAAATTTTGAGTGTTATAGGGAAGTTAGTAGAGTTGTTTGAATATAATGGTAATTGATAACATCTATTCATGGAATTTTACATTTTTAAAAAAACTAATGTTTGTGTCTTTCATAATAAACCACATGTGTTTTAACAAAAACTAGTACATTGGTCGTTTAGATTGGTCTACATTTTTGTAAGTAAACATAGAATTTGACAAGAGGTGACTATTTGGTTGAAGATTGAGGGTCCACATGTTATTATTAATGTAGTGGTTATAATATTATTCTTGAAAAGGTTGACACAATGTTCTATTTTAAATAAAATTTCATTGTTGAGTGCACATATTAAAATTGTTGAAGTCATATATTTCATTTCCTATTTTGATAGGATGTATTTTATAATTAATAACAATATTATAAATCTTTGCTAATGAACTCTAAACTTAGTCAATGATTAACAACTAAAATGTGATGTATACATTGTATGTCAACTATGCAAAATTGAATAGTACTTTTCCCATCCAATAGAACTAGATATTATTTCAAACATTAAAGGCTTAAAACATTGATGATGCTCAAGAAATGATCATATCATTATTTGTAATGTATGCCTTTGCAATAGTTGTTTACTCGAAAGCAAAGTAATAGAATCTACAAAGGTTTGTTAGTTTCATTTAGTATAAGCTATAAATAATATCTTATAATTGCTAGAATCTCTTTGAATTGGATAGTGAGATGAGATCTTGGGTTTTGACTATAGTAGACAACAATGGGCTTTTGAGGTATGCTTTATTTTTTGGACATTAGCAAATCCCAATTTAAAAGATGTTATTTATATGGAAGGGGCTATAAGTTGAAAAACAAAGATACCATCACCTACCTCTATTGAGTATTGATGGGAAACTTATAACAAAAGATTAATGACCCTAACTTCATACTTAGTTCTCAGTTCTAATGCTTAGTTTTTTTAGTCATTTCATTTGACATCTACACATGCTTCATTATTAACTCTTCTACTTTATCCTACAAATATCCCTTTATTCTTGTAGGGGACAAGGTATGCACACCTTAGATTTTAAGCACAATTTAGATGCCTCTTACATATTTGGAGTATGATGTAGTCTCATATGATAGACGCTACTTGGAGAGGACCCAATAGTTGTGCACTTTAACTTTGTACCTCTCATTGAAATCATATGTGATAATTTTGAATGACACTCAAATTTTTATAATAGCTCACTTGGCAAGTTCAATTCTTAAACCTAAGGTTTAGATCCACATCAATCAAATATGATGCTTTTAGTGAAGTGTCATAAAAGATACCCCAAAAAAGATTAGACCTATAACTATACATATCAAGTTTTGTTCGTAGACTCATTTGGCATCACATGATTTGTTGTTTTTTGAATTTAATTGACACATTTCATTCAATTATTAATAATAATTGTCAACACTAACAACTTTGAAGTCACAACTAACACTACTATACTAATAAAAGTACTAATCTTAAAATCGACAAATGTTATATCAAGTATTAGAACACACTCCAATATTGAATATTTCCCTTATAAACTCATGATATAAATCTCTCAACATAATAAACTTTAATTTATCTTACCTTCTATAGAAAATCCTCTTGTCATAAAATACAAACTAATAACATAAGTAAAAAAAAAACATTTAATAAAGGTGGGCATTAAATGTCACAAACATTCCACAAACACTCATCCAACGCACCCTAGTTAATTAACATGATCAAATAAATGTATAAGCATTCAATGTTTTATATGGTTACAATCAATTTTTAGTACCTTATATTTTATGGGTAGAGGAAAATATTATGTGGCAATCTTTAGTTTGCACAACATGCCTCTCAAGAATAGAACATATTTTTTCACGACCAAGTGTCTAGCCTAGGTATATATGCTTCCACCATAACATTTAACGTGCCATCAGCTCTACAATCTCACAAAACTTGTGTGGTTGATATTTTGTTGTGATTTCCACATCTATGACTCCATAGTACAAATAGTATACTAGAAAAATAAGCCATAAAAATTTCACTGTTCATAATGTTCACTTGAAGATTTCTGGATTGGACTATGTGAAATTTTTTTTATCAATATTTTGGATCACTCTATGATCCTTTATCAGAATAAGGGAACAAGAGAAAATAATTGTCTTTTAAGAACCTTCATAGGATTACACCCAATAGATATTCACTCGAGCAATAAACAAAGATTGTCAATTTTCATATTCAATATTGATCTTGTCATGCTTATGCTAGTTATGTTCAGCTGGTCCTGTCCCGTGACTTTTATTGATTAGCTCTGGAGATCCATAACTTGCTCTACAAAATGATTTGTTCTTACCCATTTCTTTTTTCAACTTCAATTGATGAAGTACATGCTCAATAAAAACATGCATTGTTAGTTTTGGGGATTGAATTCTTATTTGAGCACTCTGCAATTCCCTGCTCAATGTCAGTTGCCTCATTTTCGGATTCGAAACAACCTGTGTAGCTTTCTTTTTCTTTCAAATGAGCCAAATCAATCATAGGATATTATTTTGCAGAATAATATCTATTTGAAATACATCTATGCTAATTTATTTTGGCAGTTGTTTTTCTATGAGAGAGTTCATTAATAAATCCGCTCATCTGCATAAGATAGGATTTTAATAGATACTTAAGAAAAAAGATATAGCATACAGAAGTTCACCCATTTGCGTGAATAGGCTTGTCGTAGATATTCTATGAATTCTTAGGACCCATCAACATTGAAAAGGCTTGTTTTTGTAGACATTGTTCAACTCAGAAAATATACCTGCATACATAAATCCATCCATCTAGATGGAATAGACATTTTGTTTACAAGATATTTATCATTTCAGGAAGATTATTGGAGCATAGAACAATGCTTGGAGTGTCAAAGAAGGATGTTGAAAAGGGGAGAGTTTTTGACAAAGGCTATGTTGTATCTGTCAAATCCTGGGCTGATTGTGGTCATGATGATGATGATTACTATTCCACTGCCCTACCCCTGCTTGGGGTAAAGATAAGTCCCAAGCAAGAAGTATTCTGATGAGGAGATACTTTTCACCTATTTCAGTTTCTTTCTATATAGGAAGTCAAATAATAACTATTATTTTCCTTCATAACTGAACTGTAGCACCCACACACAATAATTAGGGCTTGGAATTGTTTATTTTTCTGCGTTTTTTTTTTTGGATAAGTTGTAAAAAAAAGTTGTAACCCACCCAGCATTGGATGTTTATTGTCTGTCTTTATCTAAGAAATTAGAATGCTTTTGTTCACCGAGCATTATTAGAAAACACCACTGGAGAATTTCGTGCTTTTTTGTTTTCAGATATAGATCGTTCTGTTCATATTTATTTGGGAGTAGGCGATGGTAACATTCTCTAGTTTGGAAGGCATTAGTGGAAGTTTAAGGAACTGAACATAGATTACAAGTATATTATCTAGTACAAAAATATGTATTGTGGGCTAATTCTACAGAAATCTAACATTAATTACTAGGTAGATGAAAGTAGTTTTGGACCCGTATTCCCTCTTAAAATTCCCTTTTCACTGCATTACCATTTTCGTGATTCTGTTCTCTCGATCTATGTAATTGGAAGGCTCCATGGCAACTGTTTTTATCTGAGTTTTCATAGTTTTCAGTTGTCCCATCTCCCCACAAGTAATGAAGGAACCAGTGACCATCTGCATTGGAATCACCTATAACAAAGAGTGCATTGAGAGATGGTTTGAGGAGGGTCATTTGTCATGCCCATCTATAATGCAGGCTTTGGACACACTGAACCTCCCAATTCACACACTGACGAGACTCATCCAAGCTTCGTGCTCCTCCAATTCAGGGATACAGGGTACCACAACATTTCATCAAGGAACCCAAATGAGAAACAGATAGAGCAGATGCTGCTCAACATTAGAAATACTCCTGCCCACTAAGGAAATCTGAGAAGCCTAGCTGATCTGGCTAGGAAAAATGAGAGGAACAGGGCCTTTATAGCTGAATTAGGAGGCCCATCAGTGCTGATTTTTATATTATGCTGAACAAAAGTTATGTGTGGGGAAAAAGGCTTAGCAATATTGGCGAGCCTCCCCATTCATAAAGCCAAGGAAGAATGCATGAGTTCTCAGAAAAGCCCAACAATCATGGATAGCATGTGCTGGATTTTTGAGCAGATGAAGCTTGGATGCTAGGCTAGATGCAACTTGGATGCTAGGCTCGATGTAGCACAAGTCCTCTATGCCCTATGGGCTTGCAACTGCAGATTTGGACTTCAAAGGTATTTTAAGCTTAATGAAGAGACCTTTCATGATTTGAACTTTCTGCACCAAGATGAATGTCAATCAACCACCAAAATTGCCATATAAATATTGTTCGCTATCAGGGCTGTGAGGAGAAACATAATGAAGGCAGTCGAAGCACATTTAACTTGATCGAGATCCTTCCCAAGAAAATTAAAAAAAGGTCGAGAAATCTCTTTCACTGTTACAAATCCCGTGCCAAAGTGGAAAAGGCAGAGCCTCTATCTGTGGTCATCCATTGAGAATAACTATTATGTCCAGAAAATTAAAAGAGATTCAGAGGTGGGCACAGAGACTGCCACTGCAACCCTACGGGATATCTTCAAGAAATACAAAAGCCCACCAGTGGTTAAGGATATGGAGGAAGTAGGGGGTTATTTATTTTAAGCTTCATGCTGCAAATATGTAGACCAAGCACTAGACAAAAAGCAAAGGATATTCTCAGAGCTCAAAAAGGGAGATCGTAGATAAAGCTCATCCCATGGACGCATTAGAGGATTGACAGATCGTAACATAGCATTAGAGGATTGACAGATCGTAACATAGAGCTGAGCCCATGTTGCGAGGCAAGACCAATGCTTTGATTCGAACTAGCGACCAACAAACCACAATCAAATAACTGACATAATTTTTGCCTAGTTATATCCAGAACCTCTTCTCACGCACAATGAAATACTCTTACCTTTGTGAGAAACAAAGCTTACAAAAAAATACTATATACATACCGTAATTCTCCTCTACTTCCACCGGCCTTCTTTCTTTGGCAACAACAAAGATTGTCTCCGCAAGCAGAACTCTGCATAGTTATTTATGCTAGCACTTGCACCATGGGGTGCAAGGGTTACGCCGATAGAATATTATATAAAAACAGACACGGTAAGTTGTAGTTTGAAATATATGAAATTTTTTTTGTAAAATTTACAAAATGTATTTTCCAATTGATTATAGAAAGTTATACGCAAAAATCTTTCTATCTTTCCAACATAAGCTATGGAAAAAATCAGAATTACTTTAAAAAAAAAAAAATATACACCATTTCATTTTAATTATAATTTGGTTAACCATAACAATAATAGTCACTTGACAAGCAATCTTATACATTGAGAATGCATCAAATATTTGGAAATACATTTTCAGATTCGTGTTGATTATATAATTGTAGCTAAAGAATCTTTTTGCCTCCTACTTTTCAAAAGTCTCAATAGCAACCTACAATTCATCACTGCCTCCAACTGCCCGCATTGTGCAAAAATACACACTTGCAACAAAGCATGTTAAACCTCCTACCACAACTATGTTCTTTGTTCTACAAGTCAGGCTAGAGAATCTAGGCATATCTCACACCTTGAGACAGTAAAGATTTAATATATGAAGTTGGTATCAAACAATTATATGCCCAAACTTATAACAATAATGAATGGTGGAAAAGTACAACTATTTGAGTTTAAGTGCTTACGGTCTGAATAATCATAAACTACAATGAACAAAACTAAGCAAGAGACCAAATAACATGCAAGATATGCTACAACAGGGGATTGATTGCTGCTTTCAACCCCATTTGTCCATCACTCAATTTGTTCCAAAATTTCCTTGTGAATAGTAAGGGAGTCCTCAATCTATTTTATGAATTTTTGAAAAATTCATAAAAGAACACCTGCAATATGCAATAGAGGAGAGAGTGCTTTCATGACAGAAGTCAGTAAATAATCCCGCTTTACCCTATAAAATAAGCTTATTGTTTTCTGTGTTCCACAAAAACTACAAAACTTTAGTAGATAACACTAACCAAAACTTTCTAGAAACTTTGGTTTGAAATCTCAAGCCAAAGGGGTCAATCCACTTATTATTCTCTCATCTTAGTATTCAAGGAGAGATTGAAAGGCACATAAAGCCTTCAAAATATCTTAGCAAGCATAGAAAATGTTCTCCTATGAGATTTTGGAATCAAGAACCCAACTTTGATCTTTTATCAAGAAATAAGAGATCCTTGCTTAATGATATCTACAAATATCTGAATACATTTAGAGAAACACATTTTAGAAGAGCAACCATTGATAGGAGCTTAATGTTACGTGAGAGATTCTACCAAAATGATCTAAAACCCTGATAGTTTCTACCTTTCTTGGGCAAGGCTTTATGTCCTTTTACCAAGTGTCAATACTTCCAATCTGTTCAAATATTTCCCAACACAGGAGACTCTGCAGGCTTATCTGGAAAGTGCCTAAGTGCCTAACAACAACTAAAAGGGATAAAGCCCCTTCCAATTCCTCTTGTTTTTGGAACACAAAAAATATTTTAACCAACACTTTCAAAGGTTTGCCCTGGCCCATGGTCCTCAACTACCCTTCCCTTCCATGGCTTTGAGGATCCAACACCAATTCTAGGTAAAGGAGTTGTGTACTACAGAAGAAAATAATTATTGTATTACTTTGGTAAGTTGGTAGTGAAGTTAGCTGTCGAAGAGAATTGGCTTAGTGGTGAATGACTTCACTCTTTGAAAAGGACCAAATCTCTCACTCAGGAACATGTTTCTAAAAAAAATTGTAAGTGGTTTTTCCCTACACAAAGTGAGTGTGTGGATGAACTCTTTTAGTTCTTTTTTAAGTGGTGATTGAAATGCTTCTGAAAAAACTGTGTAAATTTTTGTTTGTATCAATGTTTTAGATCACATCTTGTGATTAATGGATGGGCTACAAATTTGGCTACATAAGAAATATCTAAATAATCTATGCAGTCCACCTATTATTTTCATCATCATCATGACAATGGATCCAAAACATTGATGCAAACAAAAATTCAGTGTTTTACTGAAGCATTTCAATCATTATTATTGTGGACTGAAAATCTCACGTTTATCATTGAAAAATATATAGGTTAATATACCCAAAGAACCAAATTCTCATCGCCCCCTGGCTTCTTTCTCTCAATGGGCTTCCTCCCTGTGAGTAGCTCTAGTAGAACCAACGTAAATGCATAAATGTATGTTTTCTCTGAGACCTTTCCATGTTGGAAATACTCTGGAGTGAGATACCTGCGACACAAGCACACATATTGAATTAAAGACCTCTTTGCATTCTAGAATTTTATAGTATTAACACACCTGATTGAAAAAGGAATGGAATCAATGAACTAAATACTTTTGCTTTACCCAAAAGCTCCCTTCACTGTCTTACACAAGAATGGTACTAAAGCTCCCAGAGTCCATATCAGTAGCCCAAAATCACACAACTATACCAAAACACATTACAACAAATATTTCATCCCATTATTATTGAAGGAAATTCAGAAAAAATAGACCAAATGCAAACGATTATAGTATATCTTATACACCACATACTATAATCAATGAAAAACGAATTTAATAGCTGATGTAGAGATAGATATGATAAAAATTCCAACTTAAGCTTGAGCCTTGGATAAATTCCATTGACGAAGTTAGAGCTACAGTTTCCATACTACAGGTGGTCTCATAAAATATCTATTGCATTTTATTTGCACTCACTAAAAACCCTTGATTCAAATAAACCTCTACCATTCTCTATAGGGCAGACATGGGACAGTATATCCTATCTTTGTTTAAGATATTATTTAGTATTTTACTTCCAAATTGCAGGTGCATGCAGTTTACAATTTTTCTTAAAAAATATTGATAGATTCCAAAAATATTGTAAGAAAGCTAGAATTTAAAACTATTTCAATCCAAATATCCTTAATTGGTCTATGGATCTACCAAGTAACTAGAAACTACAAAAATATTTTATAAATAATAGTATAATACTGTATTTTAGTGCCCATGAATAAATCCTACAAGGAGCATACATACAAAAAAAATACTATTGATAGATTTACTTTTGGCAAAAATATTGGTTGTGAGTTAAAGATTGTTTTCAAGCAAGATGCGAGGAATATTTCAACTGCCTAGACATACATAACTAGTAATTTTTGTAGCAGTGTAGGAGATAAAAAGGTGAAAGGGGTATAGACATACCCGTATATATAATTCAATTTGCTTTTATTTCTTCTTCAAAATGGCTATCGATTCTGAGAGGATGCCGAGGAAGGTTGGAGAGAGTGGCTTCACACCTACCAATTTCATTTGCTTGAAGGCTTCAAAGCCTTGTAAACAAAACTATTTTTTGCTTATCCTACAATTGTGGCATTCTCCAAGGACACATTTCTTTGAGGCATTTTATTGAACAATTCATGTGCCTTGTCACTTTCCAATTGCATTTATTTGAAATGAAAGTTTCCAAAGCTAATAAAAATAATTAAAAAAAATAGAATTTCTGAATAGCAACCATTCTGAGGGGGAATAATGAGAATTTTTTTTACCTTGGGGCATAATATTTTACATGAGCATCATACCCCTTGGGAAATTGCCTAAGATTGTTAGTAACATGAAGGCAAGGCTTAGTATACTAATCAAGTGTAACCACGAATCCTCTTTCTTCACATGGGGTTTCGCCACAACAACAACCCCTGGTGTGGTATGTCGGTTTTACGCTTCGCTGTTGGCTCTAGTGGCATTACTTGTCATTGAGAGAAGCAGGAGCAGGGCCCTCAGAGGCATCTGATGCAGGAGCAGAGGCAGGATGCTCTGGGGGAGTTTTTTCTTGTCTCATAGCGGGCAGGGGAAATCCAATAGGGCCTATAAAATCCTCCATAGCCAACTTTTGTGTGAGGTTTGCATAGCCAACTTCTTTGAAATCATCGACCCAAACTGGTTACTATTCACCACTTTCATCTCTTAACATCAGTCGATGAAATACTTCCATAGAGATTATCGATTTTCTACAATTCTACCAAACTATTGCCAACTACATCTGATAATAGTTGCATATCATTTTTTCTTTTAAGGATATCTGAACCCTATTCCAATGCTCCCATTTTGGCATAGGCTAGGAATACGCTGGCAAATGTATATTGATCAGGTTGGGGAAACTGTTTGTTGCATACAGTGAAACAATGTGACTACCTCTTGAGGACACTTTACGACATCCAACAAACTTTCCAAAGAACCATGCCTCACTGAGGACCTTGGCAAGTAAGTTACCTCAAGATTCTGCACAATGATGCTATTGACAAAAAATGGGTAGTTTGCAGGAAATATTTCAGGAGCCCTACCATAGCAGATTTTTTAAAAATTAGACAAACCAAAATCAATCTCCTTCCAGCCATTGCTTCAATCTATAAACAAAAAGTGGATTTGAAAAATCTGGGTTTTAGGGCTCACATAAATGCAATCAGATTTGGAGATATGCATCTTAAATGCGAATAAATGGAAATATGATTTGCTTTCAAAAACTAAAGGCAAACAACCATGGACAAATATTCTTGTTTTCTAATGAAATTTACCTTGTTTTTTTTGGCAAGTTTACCGGACAAAAGAGAGGTTTTGCGGCTAACAGGAGCGTGAGATAGGTTTCAGGTCAAAGTTCACACAATATATAGCCTATCGGCTAATTATTGAAATTAATCAATTGGAAGAAGAATATATCTATTATTTATAATATATAAAAAATAAAAATAATTATAATATATTATTATATATTCCTTATGATGGATGTTTAGAGTGATCCAAAATGTCGATTAAAAAAGTATATATAGTTGAATCTAAAAGCTTGTTCTACAACATCATGGACTGTGGAAAACTCATATCAACTATTAGATATTTTGATCAAAGTTATTTAAGTTTTAAATTTGATTGGTAAATATATTAAGTTTATTTCAATTCAAGAAATATTTTTAAAATACTTATATTCTATATGACACTCTTAGTAAAGTTGGCAATAGTTGTTGATTTATCTTCTATAATGACAATTAATGTAATAGATATGTTTTAGGTTAAATGTGTTGGATTTTTTGCATGGTACTAAGAAAACCTTCTCCATCGAGATCTCTTTCACTTTGCTAATTCAAATCTTTTAGTTTGTTGTGTCTTTGTGTGTGTTTTATTTATGTATATGTTCTAACCTCATGATGTAATGGCTTTTTATGTTCTAACATTTTTGTCTTGTGCAGATCTTTTTTGTCTAATGCATCTGTTTTGTAGGTCTTCGACTTGGGGGCATGTTTCTTTGGTTTGAAGAGTTATTTGATTCCTCTACAATATCCTATTAGTACCATGATGTTAAATTTATGTTTAGTAGATCTCCTTTAGTGTGCATATTAGTGTAGATTCATATGCCAGCTAAAGTGGGTGCAAAATGTAATGTCATAAAATTGCACCTCTTGCATTTTCACATATATTCTTGTATCCACTTTAGTGTCTACTCCCTTAGCATTTGTGTAGATTCATTTTATCCCTTGCATCAACCTTTTTCCCCTCTTAGGATGCTCAGGACCCCTTTTTAGCAGCCACCTTTACATGTTAGCTTTGCATCGAACCTTGTGTTTTTCTCGAGTGCCTATCATTTTGTAGTGTGATTTGTCTAGACACTAGCACATCACGCAGATGTCCACGTGTCATGCTAGTGTCCTATGACATTTCAACATTCAAATGACTATTTTCAAGTGCCTTAACCACTTGTCAGCTACTTGTGTTGGTGGTAACAACTTGGGACATCTTGTAACAGCTCATGAACCTTCTTTTCCCTCTTTTTATCCCTTTAAAAGTGATCTTTTAAATTCATTTGTTCTTCTCCTTCTTGGCTTCTCTCTTTTCTCTTTTTCACTCTCTCAAGTTTCCATAGCTCTCTTTCTTTTTACAACACTCTCACATTCTTACAATGCTCTACATTGCTTTCTTGGCTCTCACACTTTACCTCTCTCCTTAGCTTCCTCAAGCCTTGCAGGCAATATCTATCTTGTGCCTTGTATCTTTGAGCATCTTGGGATTTCTCACATCCCCTATCTATTGCATCTCTATTTCATGATACAAGTTCTCCTTAAGAAAGGTTTTTTTTATCACTCTTGTGTACATTTCATTTATGCTTATTATTTCTCTCTATCTATTTGACTTTCTGTGGAGGTGGGAGCACCAAAACAAGGGTTTGACTGAGGAAAACCCCTAAACAACCCCAACATTTTCCCTCGGTCTTATGTGTGCAACTATTGAAGATATTTACTTGTTGGAGACTTCATTACTTGGATTGTTGTGAGCAATTCCTTTTCCTTCCTTATTTTTATCATTTACGGATATGTGCAGGATTATCATGGAAAGAATAGGCCCTTAAGTGGCAATGAAAATTCAGACAAATCAAAGTTAGGCAACTTGACATAAAAATTTGAATAAGTTATCTATATTATTTCAAAAATATGTAAGAATAGAATCTGTCGCAAATTGAATGTAGTTTCTAAACTACTAAGTTTTTTTTTTTAAAGTCTATATGGTGAAAAATTGAAATTTCAATGCAGTAGTACTTAAATTTCAGGGGAAAAACAAGAAGTAGGTGTCTGTTTGACCACCCTAACCACAATAAAATAATAATATTTTTTATAATATTTTAGATATAAGTAGAAGACTCATGACCGGATGTCACGCATATTTTTTTGTAATTTTTTTCCAAGTACCACTATGAATTTTATTACAACTTTTAAAAAATATATAAACTTGTATGTTCAATTCACCCTTAACTTGGTAAACTTATAAATTCATTCTTTTTTTTATCCCATAGTATGTGGAACATAGAATGTGACACATATTTTGATTCAAAAAATATGATAATCGCTTTGAAAGTTATAAATGTTTTCCAATTAGCCTATCAATCAAGACTTTAGT
>VDFB02168118.1:141033449-141081027 GCA_007258455.2 Sequoia sempervirens | reverse complement strand
AAATGAAGATTTTGAATATAATATTGAAGCAAGTGTAAATTATGTTTCACCAAATTACATGAGAAATGAAGAACCTTATATGGAAGAAAGACGTATTCCAATTTCAAGACCTTCAAGAACCCCTAAATGGTTACTTGAATTTGATGAGAACATTATAAACAATTTTGAAGGCAAGAGGTCAACACAAACTATTCGGTTGTGGGCTAGAAGACTTTTCAACCAATATTTTAGTGATAAGACATTGACCGAGCAATGCCAACTTTTTGTACAATTGCTAAAGATGCAAAAGATTAGACCTTTGCTAGCCAAATTGAAGATTCGTGTGAACAAGAAGACTGAAAAAAATTCAATTATTGTCAAAAATATTTTTAATGCTCTCAAGTCTATTGGAAAAAGTAACAAGGAAAAGGATAAGAGAGCTGCTCGGAGAGTCATTACAACCGCCCTAGTAAGCCATCAATTGAAAAAGGCTCTCTTTATGAGACAAACTTGTATTGATTTTGACATAAATCGTAAAAATTTGGATAGAGCACTTGCAAGAAGAGAAAGAATAGATGATCCTCTTGAAAATGATACATGGGCTTTTTCTGGGAGGCTTCCACGTGTTCATAAGAAGCTAACCGATAATGTAAAGTAGGTAATTCAACAATTTTGGCATGATAACTCTAGAGTATCACCCAATGAAAAGGATGTTTTAAAGTTAAGAATTGGCAATCGAGACCATACACCACATCCTAAACATTTCTTGGAATCAAGCCAAACAATGTTGTTCAAAAAATTTATTGAAACACATAAAAATATGGAAATCTCACAAAGGACTTTTGAGGGTTTGAAGCCATTTTATTGTGTGCCTCTTAAGATTCGTAATACTTGTTGTTGAAAATACCATATGGAATTTTCAATGTACCATGAGCTATTATGCTATATCCGTTCTACTTTGCATACTAATGAAATGTTGTAGGAGTGTGGTGCAATGCATCTTCCAAAATCATCAAGGCACTTGCTAGATCTATTTTTATGTTCTAGAGATGATGGTAGCTTTTTCTATAGAAATGATTGTTTAAATGCAAAGTGCTCACAATGTGGTGGCTTGTCAAAGTTTTTTCAATGTTTTCATGAGAGTTCCGAACATGAATTTGGAAAGAAGCTTGTTGAGAAAAAGAGATATGAGATAGTCAAATATACTTTGCAAAGCCGAGGTGAAGGTTATGTTGATGTGTTTTTTATGCACTTCTCAACATAGGCAGTGCGTAGGTGCACTACCTCTCTTGAAAGACAATCTTCCACAATTAGATTGCAGAACATTATCCCAAGGTCTCTATTGTCAGGTCTTGACAATGCTTGGAATAATTTAGTTGTTTGATGTGATTTGTTGGAATCACAAGGCGGTCTTACAGATGAGTTACAAAGCATAGGAAGTTGGGTTTGCAAATGCAGTTTCAAAGTGCTGAAAGTGAATGAACAGAGGCTATCCACTCAAAACAGCAAGTTAAAACTCATCAAGTTCATCTGATTTAGCTTCATGGTGATGTTTTGGATCCTACTCTAACCAAGGATTAAAAGAAACAAGAAAAGGAGAAGGGTTAAGAAAGCTATTATAATCCTAAGCTACGAATGAACAGTAACAATGGTGGCTGCTACAGTAGAAAAACTCCCTAAATTGGGTTTTGTTTGGCCAAGAGGAACCTTCAGTTACACAAAACCAGTGAAATCTCCTAAGGTCTACTAATTTTCAAATTGCACATGCACATCATGAACATGCAATTGAATTAAGTTGCAGCAATGGAATAAAGAAGCCCAGGCTAACTTGACACGCCAGTTTGTCATCAACAAGAGCTAAAATTATGGGCTGAAAGTTCATCAAATACCATAACAACAATTTCCATTATCACTTCCATTCAATAAACTAACACTAAAACTAGCATGGAAGGTAGAACCATGCATGCAAGATGAGAAAAATCAAAGAAAATATCCATAAAATCATGCAATGTTGTCTTCTATTGCTGCAAATGCTTTTTACACCAGCTCTCCAACCCTTACAAATGAGGGGCAAACCCCTATTTATAGTTTTCCAAAGCCCAAATGAATGACCAGGATTGAATTACATTGTGTGGCCCAAAATTGATTTACACTAGGGTTTCACCTACCCAACAATATTTAGCAATTAAAAATACATTTCTTGTCTTTTCCCTGTTTTTTCATCTAGTGTTCAAGTGTTGTAGTAGTTTTGTCATTTAGCTAATTTTCTGTTTACTATAGCTAAAACTACTTGAAAGTTTCCTTCTTACTTGATGTGTTTGCAGTGTTCTTCCTTGGATCAAATGAGCTCGTTGACGATTGGAATCAATGGATTGGTTGTCCCCAATTTGGGTAGATAGCTCCTTAAAGACCATCATCATTTAGTGAACAGTAGGATAGCTCCCAAAATGGGTCTCCTTGACGAACCCTTAACAGGCTCCATAAATCTTGCATACATGAAACATTAAAAAGGGTCATAATATTCATATTTGGAGTTCATTTGGACCATGAACATAAATGGGGGTTCGAGGGTGGTAGCCTCCCTTAGGCAGAAGGATGACAGAAGGCCAATGACCAATAGTGGACAACATTTCGGGAGGTTGGACTCGAAAGGCCAGAAGGACGAAGAAAAGATGGTGGAAGGCCAACGGCCAATGGCAGACAACATTTCAGGAGACTGGACTAGGAAGGCCGGAAGGATGCTAGAAGAATGGTGGAAGGCTAGTGGCCAACAGCGGACAACATTTTAGAGCGCTAGACCCAGAAAGCCAAAAGGACGGTAGAAGGCCAATGGCCAACGACAGACAACATTCTGGGAGGCCGGACCCAGAAGCCTGGAAGGACGCCAGAAGTATGGCAGAAGGCTAGTAGCCAATAGCAGACAACATTCAGGAGGGCCAGACCCGGAAGGCCAGAAGGATGATGGAAAGATAGCAAAAGGCCAACGGCCAATGGCGGACAACATTCTAGGAGGCAGGACCCGAAAGGACGCTAGAAGAATAGAAAAAGGCTAGTGGCCAACGACAGACAACATTCTAGAGGGTCGGACCCAGAAGGCCGGAAAGATGCCAAAAGAATGGTAGAAGGCCAACGACCAACGACAGAGAACATTCCAGAGGGCCAGACCCAGAAGGCTGGAAGGATGGTGGAAAGACGACAAAAGGCCAACGGTCAACGGCGGAGAACATTCTGGGAGGCTGGACCCGGAAGGCCAAAAGGACACTAGAAGAATGGCGAAAGGCCAGTAGCCAACGACGGATAGCATTCCGGAGGGCTAGACCCAGAAGGCTGGAAGGACAGTGGAAAGATGGCAAAAGGACAATGGCCAATGACAGACAACATTTCGAGAGGCCAAACTCAGAAGGCTGGAAGGACGCCAGAAGAATTGTGGAAGGCCAGCGGCCAACGACAGACAACATTCCGAAGGGCCAGACCCAGAAGGCCGGAAGGACGCCAGAAGAAGGGAACCACCAAGGGATCTCTGCAAAGGCGAACAACTTAGTGAAAATTAGGTAGGTGAATTTGGTAAAGGGAATTTTATCATTTGAAGGCACATGACCAATTTGGGCTTGGAAAATGGGGCATGCAAAACAAGACACGAGCAAAATAGCCTGTCGGGAGCAAAAAAAGGGGGGTCCTTGCCTACAGTGGGGCGTGTGTGCAAAACATGCACAACAAATGGTGACTCCCTGGGGAAATTCTCTAGAGCATTTTGATGAAAAAATGGAATCACAAACCCAAAATCTCTTGTTTCCACCTTCACGCTAGGGTAAACAAACTAGACGCTCAACCAAAGGATCAAAACCACTAGCCAACCTAACCTTTAGTATGCTGAAAATCCAAGTGTGTGCAGTTGTGTTAATTCCCATCCTTCAGTTGCTATAGGAACCCAAGCTCCGTCAAGTTAAGATACATAGTTTATTCTTACTCCAAAAGCATTCGATACATTGCCTCACTACCAATCAGACATCCATAGCCCCGACGAGGTTGTCGCTGTGATTCTCCCGAACATTGCTCTACTGCCAGTCGGGCATCCATAGCCCTGGTAGAGTTGCTCGGATACCCTCAAAAATTTAAATTTTCTATTTATTTTAATTTTCAATGTTTTCTTTCTTTCTTTCTTTTCTCTTTTTAGCTCTTCTATTTCAACCCGCAAGCATTGAAGCTTGCGCTCAGGGATGAGAATCACAATGGCACTAGAGTAGAATTTTAGATTTTTCACTAAACTAGGCTTCACAAAAGGCCCTACAGTGGCCATCAAATTCTTAAGATGTGTAAGAGCTATAAGATTTAAGAATACATTAGAGTTAGACTAAACCAACAACTTATCATCTTTGAATCAAACACCCAGATCACTTGACACCAACAGAAGATCCTTACCATCCACTCTAAAAACTTGATTAGAGTTTGACAAAGAAATACGTAGAACAATCCTAGGTGATAAGTATGGTTGTTGTGTGCACAAATGTGCCCAGCTAAAAGAAGACAGACCCCGAGCAAAGCAGCAACAAAGTGAAAGAAAACAACCTACAACAAGCAACCTACACACACCAACTAACCTAAAGAAAGAAAGAAAGTGAAGTACTTACAAGAAACCTATACTACTCAAAACGGGCTATGTACAAAGATATTTACAAAGTACTATGTTCAGACAGGACAAGCTTACATTAACGCTCATTAGATTTTGCAATGCATGCACAAGAAAATGGGCAATCGTTATCGTTATTAACCATGCAAATTTATCTTTATATTTTGAAAAAATAAATTCAACATTGTAGCACTCAAGTTCAATCATGTCATCATGAAAAATTAGCAATTGAGGAGGCTAATTGAACCCATGGTTAATCCATTAACATGTTCATTTTCCCTCGTTCCCATAATCAAAATAATAAGTGCAGTTATGAGAAATAATAGGGGCAAGGAAGGATAGAACCTGAATGTCTTCACAGGGAGGTGGCAGCATTGGATAGTCGAGAACAAGCACAACATCCTTGATCGTTGCATCGGTAGCCTGGAGTGGGCGCGGTGGAGGGTGCAACACTTCAGACATTAAGCTTGCATAAGGCTGGGAGGATAGGGAAACAAACAAATCTTCCAATCTACCAATGGGACCTACAACCCCGGTTGGAAATTATTCAAAAAGAAATACTTCTCCACATTGATCATCTACAAACTTGGGATCCACTTGGTTGCTGTCCCCAAGGAGTAGCATGTTGTCTCGTCTCCTTCCACAAGTATCAACCTCCTTTTTATGATGTTCAATGCCATGGGATAATGACATGCATGAATCTGTTCTATTGTATCCATTTGAATATGGAGGATCAACAACGATGATGACGGAAGGACTCCAAGTTGCATCTTGTAGTCAGTTGGGTGCTTCATCTTTGTTAGTAGCTATCTCAGCACCTTCGCCTTTATCTTCTTCTCTTTGTTGTTCATGCTTCTCATCATGACGTTCACTCATTTCCTCTTGCTCACTATCACTATAAATGGAGAAGGATCTCCTTTCCCAATCTGGAAACTCTAGTCCATCACTATTTGGGGGCTCAAAGAGTATGTATCCATCGCTACCGTCTTCTAGGATGTGCTCTTCCTCAATATGAGCATACCTTCGTAGTGCAACTCCCAATGGAAAGAAGTCATCACTTGATGGAACCTCATCAAGGGGACCAAAGACTCTCCAAAAATCCCACTGTCCATGGCACCCAACTGCTCTTCAAGAGGAAGAACTTCTTGATGACTGGTGGACAACATTCCCATTTGATCTACTTCATCACTCAGAAGTCTGAGATTGTATTATCGTCCTTCTTTTATTGCTACCCCAACATCCTCTTGAGGCCTACCTTTAGCTGAGTCATCACTCAGTTCAAGCTTTTGGTCTTCTTCTTCGATATGGGTAGCAAATAGAGGAGGTCAGGTACTTGGCTGCCTTGCTTGTTCTTTGACTTGTTTGATGGCTTCTTGGCACAATTCACATATGAACTCTGAGTTTGATGAATCATGAAGTCTGCACCAATTTGGCAATAGTAGAACCTCCAAATCCACTTGGTATTTCAACTTCGACCAATCCTTTTTCAACCTAGAGACGAACTGATCATATCTTTCCACTAATGGGTCCTCATCATCACTTGAAAAAAAGTTTGATGGTAGACAGTCATGGCGAGTGGTTGCTCCCACTCCTCTAAATCTACATTTTTAGATTCTCGATCACTGTCATTGATGAAGGAGAGGTCTTCTAATTTGATTTCACTTATACCTTCCTCATCATTTTTTGCTGCTCCAAGGTTGTCAACCTTTTCTTCTTCATGTTCTTCAGCATCTTCGTTGGTTGTCGCAGTATGCACGACTGCAAACTTCATTGGTTCACCGTCACCTACCAACTGCTCTTCTTCTAGAGTGGAGGATTTCCTTTGATTGGTGGATGGAAGGCCTTCTAAATTAGTTTCAATCATATTTTCACCAAGGCAATTTGTTGTCCTAGTGAAATCTACTTCTTCCTGGTTTTCAACTTTAATGTTTGCTGCTCCAACATCAACTTGTATCAAATTTCTTTGTTTGTCCTTACCTTGTTGTCCTCTAGATGTTGACAGCTCTTTTTCCTCATGGGATAAATTCTCTTCATTGGGAGATGGCTTCTCCAACTTGTTCGAACAACCATTGGCTTGAGCGATGATGTTGTCACATGATGGACACATAAATTATGAATGTGGTGCATTGTGAAATCTACACCAACTTTCCATTAGTACTTCCTCCAATCTTGGTCCATCGTTGTTGCTCAAATATTCTTGGATCAGCTCCTTGAATGCCTTGGCTGTCATGGTTGTCAACTCTTCCTTTGGGTCTTCAGGAGCCAAGGGCTGGTATATTTTCCAAAAGAGAATTTCTCCTTGCAAAATCCTTTCGATTCTGCTCAAGAAAGTCAAACATCCCAATTCATTGTGCCTGCGAGTGTAATGGATCCGACATCTATCTGCCAATGCAAATTGTTGCAATGGCCTCTTCAGTCTCTTGTTCAAATGTGCATGCAAGTGAGTGATGTCAATTTGTGCATGCTACTCCATTTTGACTCAGCTTCTTTTAACTTAAAAATTTTCTAATTTTTAGCATTAAAAAGATCTCCCTATCTCAGATTTCTTCTTTGAAAGTGCTTTTTTGATTTCCAACTTTTAGCTTTGTAGCCCCAACATGTCATGCCCTCCTTCTAGTGCAAGTTCTGTTGATGGTGTTAGGAGGAGGAGGGCATAAAATGAATCACTTCCAACCTTCAGCATTGTATTCCCAATGTGTCAGCCCTCCTTCTAGCACCAGTTCTATTGATGGCGTTAGGAGGAGGAGGGCATAAAATGAATCACTTCCAACCATCAGCCTTGTATTCCCAACGTGTTACCCCCCCTTCTAGCGCCAATTCTGTTGATGTGTTTTTTATGCACTTCTCAACACATGCGGTATGTAGGTGCACTACCTCTCTTGAAAGACAATCTTCCACAATCAGATTGTAGAACACTATCCCAAGGTCTCTAATGTCAGGTCTTGACAGTGCTTGGACTATCTCAGTTGTTTGATGTGATTTGCTGGAATCGCAAGGTGGTCTTACGAATGATTTACAAAGCATGGGAAGTTGGGTTTGCAAATGCAGTTTCAAAGTGCTGGAAGTGCATGAATAAAGGCTATCCACTCAAAACATCAAGTTAAAACACATCAAGTTCATCTGATTTAGCGTCATGGTGATGCATTGGATCCTACTCTAACCAAGGATTAAAAGAAACAACAAAAGGAGAAGGGTTAAGAAAGCTATTCTAATCCTAAGCTATGAATGAACAGTAACAATGGTGGCTTCTACAGTAGAAAAACTCCCTAAACAAGGTTTTGTTTGGCCAAGAGGAACCTACAGTTACACAAAATCAGTGCAATCTCCTAAAGTTTGCTGATTTTCAAATTGCACATGCACATCATGAACATGCAATCGAACTAAGTTGCAGCAATGGAATAAAGAAGCCCAAGATAACTTTACATAGCAGTTTGTCATCAACAAGTGCTAAAAGTATGGGCTGAAAGTTCATCAAATACCATAACAACAATTTCTATTATCACTTCCATTCAATAAACTAACACTAAAACTAGCATGGAAGGTAGAACCATGCATGGAAGATGAGAAAAATCAAAGAAAACATTTATAAAATCATGCAACGTTGTCTTCTATTGTGGCAAATGCTTTTTACACTACTCTCCAACCCTTACAACTGAGGGGCAAGCCCCTATTTATAGTTTTTCAAAGCCCAAATGAATGACCAGGATTGAATTACATTGTGTGGCCCAAATTTGATTTACACTAGGGTTTTGCCTACCCCACAATATTCAGCAATTAAAAATACATTCCTTGTCTTTTCCCTGTTTTGTCATCTAGTGCTCAAGTGTTGTAGCAATTTTTTCATTTAGTTGATTGCCATTTTACTATAGCTGAAATTGTCCGAAAGTTGTCTTCTTACTTGATGTGTTTGTAGTGTTCTTCCTTGGATCAAACAAGCTCGTTGACGATTGGAATCAATGGATTGGTTGCCCCCAATTTGGGCAGATAGCTCCTTAAGGACCATCATCATCTAGTGAAAAGTAGGATAGCTCCCAAAATGGGTTTCCCTGACAGACCCTTAATAGGCTCCATAAATCCTGCATACATGAAACATTAAAAAGGGTCATAATATTCATATTTGGAGCTCATTTGGACCATGAACATAAATGCGGGTTTGAGGGTGATAGCCTCCCTTAGGGTAGAAGGACGACGAAAGGCTAACGGCCAACGACAAACAAAATTTCGGGAGATCGGACCTAGGAGGCTAGAAGGATGGCAGAAAGATGGCAGAAGGCCAACAGCCAATGACGGACAACATTCCGGGAGGCCGGAAGGATGCCACAAGAATGGTGAAAGGCTAGTGGCCAACGACGGATAGCATTTTCAAGGACTAGACCTGGAAGGATGGTGGAAAGATGGCAGAAGGCCAATGACCAACGACGGACAACATTCTGGGAGGCTGGACTCGGAAGGCCGGAAGGATGCGAAAAGAATGGCGGAAGGCCAGCAACCAACGGTGGACAGCATTCCAGAGGGTCAGACCCGGAAGGCCGAAAGGACTGCAGAAAGACAGCAGAAGGCCAATGGCCAATGGCAGACAACATTCTGGGAGGCCAGACCCAGAAGGCTGGAAGGATGCCAGAAGAATGGCAGAAGGCTAGCGGCCAACAATGGACAACATTCTAGATGGTTGAACCTAGAAGGCTGGAAGGATGCTAGAAGAATGGCGGAAGGCCAACGGCCAACGACAGATAGCATTCTGGAGGACTGGACCCAAAAAGATGATGGAAAGATGGCAGAAGGGCAATGACCAATGACAGACAACATTCCAGGAGGCCAGACTCGAAAGGTCGGAAGGACGCTAGAAGAATGGTGGAAGGCCAACGGCCAATGGCAGACAACATTCCGGAAGGCTGAACTTAGAAGGTCGGAAGGACAGCAGAAAGATGGCAGAAGGCCAACAACCAATAGTGGACAAGATTCCAAGAGGCCAGACTCGAAAGGCTGGAAGGACGCCAAAAGAATGGCGGAAGGCCAGTGGCCAATGATGGACGACATTCCGAAGGGCCGGACCTGGAAGGTCAGAAGGATGCTAGAAGAAGGGAACCACCAAGGGATCTCCGCAAAGGCAAGCAACTTAGCGAAAATCAGGTAGGTGAATCTGGTAAAGGGAATTTTATCATTTGAAGGCACATGACCAATTTGGGCTTAGAAAATGGGGCACACAAAACAAGACAGGAGCAAAGTAGCCTGTCGGGAGTGAAAAAAGGGGGGTCCTTGCCTATAGCAGGGCGTGTGTGCAAAACATGCACAATAGGTTCTAGATGTGAGTTGGTTACAAAAGAATGCAATGTTGCTAATTTTATTTCATATTTTAAGGACAATATTTTCTACAAGTATGCAAGGCATAGTCATAGGTCTTAGTGGTTGGATCAACAATTTAGGATGTGTAAGGACTCTTTTTCGATTGGCAATATTATATCAGTGGTTGACTTTGCAGAAAACTACACATTGCAACCACAAAACAAGGTATAATCTCAATATTACAATTCCATTCAGATTGCTATTTTTGTCCACATAACATTTAGACATGCACCTGATAGTACAGAGGAGGATCGAAAGATAATCAGAGAGTATCATTTTTATGAGTGATGATAGATCTCACTCGTCTGAGTATGTCCAACATTGTTTCGAGAATTTTTTTGAGTTCTTGAAGGAGCATGATATAGCATTGGTCCGACATCTAATTTGGTCAAATAATTGCATAGGTCAATTCAAGAATGCTCGTATGTTTTATTGGTTGAGTAGAATGCATGTAGAGAGGGGTCTACCACATGTTTGGAATTTTTTTGAAGTTGGACATGGGAAAGGGTAGCATGATGGAGCAGGTGCATGCATAAAGAGAGCTCTAGTTAAGGATCAATTGAAGATTTTGGGAGCAAAATTCAGCGATGCACGTTCTATAGTTGATTGGTGTAGTTGAGCATTGTCACAGGGAGGGAAACTTGATTCAACAGTGCGCGGATTCTTTTGGTTCGTTGAGGAGGGTACAATGGGAGGTAGATTAGATTGTCATACAATCAAAGATTCTTCAAAGATGCATTCATTTCGAAGCTCAGATGCATGCACATGGACCATTTGGACATGAGAGTTGGCTTGTTTTTGTCAAAGTTGTATTCAGTGCGAGTGGGATCAATGCGAGTCAAGTGAGTGGGTGGATACATGGGTACCACAGTATCTAACTCCTTTATCTCAAACAATATCCATGACAAATGACACAATGGAAAGTTCAGTTGATTACGACTTGCTTTCAGATCTACTACAACTAGGACATATTTTTGCAGTTGTTGCATTGCAGGGGAATGAAGAGAGATCGGACTATTGGTTGACTCGATGTGTATGGGTAAAACATAAGCTAACACAACCAGTGGAAGATGATGATGGTTTCATGTATCCTATAGGTTCAGTTGTGGTTGCAGGAACTTGGTTGCGAACATACATGATTAGAAAGAATGGAATATCTGCATTTGAAGACTATAAGAAACACAAAACCATTCTCATGTATTTGCACCTTGTTATAGAAATAAATGTTAAGTTGTTGAAGTATCATGCCAGACCAAAGACAAAACAACTATGGACAATTAGTAATGTTGATCATGAAGCAATATTGGATACTCTTAAGCAAAGAGATGACCATTCAGACACATTTGAATAGCATTTTCAAGAATGGTAGGTAGAATGCTTATGTTCATTATGATTAAGTTCATTAGTGTTCTTTATTTAATACTAATATTTTATATACTATTGACATGCAAGTGTCTTTAATAGTGATATTTTGTATGAAATTTTGTGATATTTTTGGCAAGATTGATCATGGACTTGCTGCAACAATAGCCAGCTCTAATCCTTTTAAAGAGGTATGTGTATTTTATAGTTTTCATCGCTACCTAATCATCATTCAAGTTGTTTAGATTAATATAGATACATTATTCTAAGCATATTTTCTATTGTGACAATATAGATTTCTCATTTTCCCACTTTTGTGATATTCCTGGCACGATTGATCATGGACCTGCTACAACAATAGCTAGCTCTGATCCTTTTGAAGAGGTATGTGTCTTTTATAGTTTGCATCACCAACTCATCATCATTCAGGTTGTTTAGATTAATATAGATATGTTAGTCTAACATCTTTTCTATTGTGACAATATAGATTTCTCATTTTCCCACTGTTGCGATATTGTTGGAAATATGTGCCTCAAACATTACAGGCTGAAACCTCCATTAGAGCCAAGTCGGTGTGACGTCTTATTTGTCTGGCCAATTAGCAGTTTGTTTTATTTAGTTCTGAATAGGTCAATGTGACCTTGTTATTGTCTTGCTGAAAGGTTACACTATGGAGTCTATCGCTGTAACATAGTGTTTTCATTATGACCTCATAGCGCTCGGGAGACCTTTGGCCAAAAGGCCATTCAATCATGTATCGAAGAGACTCTTGGTGACTATGGTCTTCGGTGAAGCAAAAGGTTCTTGCTAAGATGTCTCAACGAAGTGTTAATGTCTTTCCAACAGCGTTTACTTTGAGGTCATTGGGGTAACTCATTGTGGCTTGGTGAGAAGTCACCGTGAAAGCAAATGTTACGCCGACTGTGTTTGGTTTGTTTCATTAGGGAGACTTGGCCGAAGGAAGTGCCTTCAATAAGATGTCCTATTGAAGAGAATATGTCTCAGTGATGAAGACTCAAGTTATAGTCTTTGATGTAGCTCTTGTCGAATGGTGGTCATTGGTGGAACACTGTGTTGTCAGTAAGAAGTCCTAGTGACTTTGATGAGTCTCGTCGATGTTAAAGAATCTTCGAGGTAATGATTTCAGGGATACGTCTCAGTGATAAGCTCTTGTCTTGTCGACTATTCTTTGGAGTTTGTTATGACTTAATCTCATCGGTATAATGTCACACCGAAAGCTATGAGTTTGGGTGACAACAATACATGTGGAGATCATCGACATGAGGTCCTTGCGAGATCGATATATTATGCTAATAGAATGTTTTCTTTGGAGTGACTTGTGACATCAGTATGAAGTCTCAACGAAGCTCGATACTCTTTCTGAATGAAATACTCATGTCTATATGACTTTGCTATAACCTTTGATGTCTCGCTATGATCTCCTAGCGAAAGCAATAGGTCAAGGTGACTGCATGATGACTCGGTGTATCTCTTGAAGCTCAATAGAATATCCTGGTGACTACGATGACTCTTGGAAACATCGATATGAAGTATATGTGGCATCAGCAAGACACTATTAGTGTCTCACCGAGATGCCAGTGCATTACGAATTCTGTTGACCATCTGACTGTTATACGTGGAATCTCGTGGACGAATAGAGGAAGCCGAAAGTGAACTGTTAGCAGTTGGTTCATTGTGATAGTTCTGTGAGAAAGCTCGACAGTTAGGGAACACAATGGATATAGTTAGTAGTTGCAAACACTTGGGGGTTGGATAGTGGTTCGATCAACAGTGAAGTGTGAAGAGTTCAAACTGTATCAGTAAAGGAATTAAAATCTGTAAAGGCTATAACTTGGATGCTTCTATTTGAAGAATGTACATGGTGAATGTTGTTGTATAATGACACCAGAAAGATAAGTATGGAAGTTTTGTGTAATCTTCATTACTATAATACAAAGTGATTTCTCTTGGTGTGGTGGGTTTTTCTCCCATAAGGGTTTTCCCACGTATATCTGGTGTTCATGTGTGTTTGTCAAATACTCTATTTCTGTAATCTGTTTCATAGTGCATCTTAACTTGACTATAACTGTAAATTTTAAAGTGTATCTGCATTCTTTCCAGAGGTATTGGCGTTAGGAGAATTGTTTTTCGCATCTAATTTTCCTTACAAGTGGTATCAGAGCCTGGGCAGTTGTGTTATCCTTGGGGGTACATTGGGTTTTTTGTGTCAATACTATTTAGTGGGAATCTTGTAGAGATTGTTATTTCTATTTATAGATTAAGATGTCTAGTTCATTAGGGAAGATTGAAATAGATAAATTCAATGGCAGTAACTTTGAATTGTGGAAACTCAAGATGGAGGAACTCTTAGTAGATCAAGATCTTTGGCTTGCTATGTTTGGAACTAAACCTACAGGCATGAAGCAAGAAGAATGGGTCCTTACAAATAGAAAAGCTAAGGGGCTGATAAGGCTCTATTTGACAAACTCAGTTCTTCTCAATGTGCATGAAGAGAAGACTGCTTCTTTCTTGTGGAAAAGATTGGCGTCCATTTATTAGGGGAAATCTTTGGTGAATAAGCCGTTCCTGAGAAAGAAGCTCTACTCTTTGAGAATGCATGAAGGAGGGTCTATAGCTGATCATTTGAATGCATTTAACATGTTGCTCGCACAATTAACATATGTTGGTGTAAAGATTGAAGAAGAAGATCATTGTATGCTTCTATTATGTTCTTTTCCAGACTCTTGGGATCATCTGGTGATGGCTATTGGGAGTACAACATCCAGTTTCAAGATGGAAGATGTTGGTTCTTTGCTATCAAAAGAGATGAGAAGAAAATATTCTAAGATGGCTAAGGAAGCTCTTGTTGTCAGAGGAAGGTCAAAAGACAAAGGCAAGAAGAAGGACAAGAAGTCCAAATCTAAATCAGAAGGGAGATCAAAGTCTTCTGGCAAGAAGTCCAAGGTGAAATGCTGGAACTATGGGCAACATGGTCATGTCTAAAAGGATTGTAAAGAGGAGAAAAAGAAGAAGAAGGGCTCCTTTGATAATGGTTCTTCTCATAGTGATGGTGACGCCTTCATTGTAGCCTTGGCTACTTAGGCATTATATGATGTCTCACTAATTGATTATGGAACATCATTCCACATGACATCTCACAGAGAATGGTTCACAAAGTATGAAGAATATGATGGTGGAAAGGTGTACTTAGCGAGTGATTCAACCTTGGAAATTTTTGGCCATGGAAGAGTCAGAATCCAATTCCCTGATGGCAGAATAAAGGGGATCAATAATGTGATGCATATACCAGGTCTGGCTCAAAATATTCTTTCTATTAGTAAGCTTAATGATATTGGAGTACAAGTCTTGTTCTTGGGAAGTGGTTGCAAGATGACTAGAGGTTCAATGGTGCTGGCTAGAGGTGCTCGAATTGGTACCTTATACAAGCTGGATGCACAAGCTCTTCAATGTAACAGTGTCTCTTCAAACGCACTAAAAGCAGCTCATGGAGGTAAAAAGGGAAATATCCCTAATTATGTAAACTCTACGGAAGCAAAACTTCCTGTAGAGAAGACTATGCTTTGACATCATAGGTTAGGCCACAATGGAGAAAAAGGTTTAAAAACCTTGAAAAATAAAAACCTGGTTGAGGGGATTCAAGATTGTAATCTGGAATTTGAATTCTGTGAACACTATATATATGGAAAGCAACATCATGTTTCATTTTATGACAGTCCTCATAAATCTTCTGGTTTGTTAGACTATATTCATTCAGATGTGTTTGGTCCAGTAGATGTTCCTTCTTTGTCTAAATCAAGATACTATGTGTCATTTATTGATAATTATTCAAAAAGAGCATTTATATATTTTTTGAAAAGTAAATCAGAAGTGTTCAGCTGATTTAAGGAGTTTAAAAATCTTGTTGAAAATTAGACTAGTAGAAAAATAAAATGCTTAAGGACTGATAATGGCGGTGAATTTTGTTCTGATGAATTTGAAAGATACTGTAAAGACCATGGAATCAAAAGACATAAGACTACACCTTATACTTCACAGCAAAATGGAGTTGTAGAAAGGTTCAATAGGACAGTGATGGAGAGAGCATGAAGTATGCTTAGGAGTGCTGGTTTGGAGGAGAAGTTCTGGGTTGAAGCTACTGCTACTGCATGTTACTTAGTTAATCGGTCTCCAAACTCTGCTCTTGTTGATAAGACACCTTTGGAAGCGTGGTCTGGTAAGAAACCCTCTCTTAGACATATTAGAGTCTTTGGTTGTGAAGCATATGCTTATGTACCAGATGTAAAAAAATCTAAGCTGGAGAACAAGGCTATCAAATGTATTTTCATTGGCTATAGTACTAACATTAAAGGATACAAGCTTTGGAATCCTATTATAGAGAAGGTTGTATATAGAAGAAGTGTAATCTTTCATGAATTGAAACCTTCCACCTTGGATCTACAGTCAGAGACAAAGTCAGAAAATAGTAAGGATGTAGCAACAATTCCTCCTACACCAAAGAAAGAGGAATTGAAGATTCAAAATGTACCTAAAATTGAGGAGAGCTCAAGTAGTTCTGAAAGTTCTGAAGAAGAAGAACCTCAGCCTCAGCCAGTGAGGAGGTCAACCCAAGAAAGGAAACAACCAGATAGGTATGGGTTCTCATCAATTGATTCTACTTGTGCCTATGATTTGATTTCTAGTACTAATGAGCCTAGGACTGTGAAAGAGGCATTTAAAATGTCTGATTTAGACTCTTGGTTAGAATCCATGGAAGAAGAGATGGAATTATTAGATAAAAATGAAACCTGCAGTCTAGTGCCCTTACCTAAAGGTAGAAAAATTTTGGGCTGAAAATGGGTATTTAAAAAAAAGATTGGTCTGGATGGTAGTGTACAAAAATACAAGGCAAGACTGGTTGCCAATGGTTATTCCCAGGTAGAGGGAATTGACTATGGGGAAATCTTTTCTCCTGTAGCAAAGTTGACATCCATTAGATTTCTATTATCACTTGTAGCAGCGTATGACTTAGAGGTTAAACAGATGGATGTGAAGACAACATTTCTTCATGGTGATCTTGAAGAAGAAATATATATGTCCTAGCCTGAGCACTTTGTTGAAAAAGGTAAAGAAAAACTGGTATGCAAATTAAAGAAGTCTTTGTATGGGTTAAAGCAGTCACCTAGAATGTGGTACCATAAATTTGATACTTATGTACTATATTTAGGCTTTGAGAGATCAAAATCAAATCACTGTGTATATTATAAAGCTGAAAGTGATCAATTGCTTGTTATTGCTCTTTATGTTGATGATATGATGTTCATAGGAAATAGCAAGCTAATGATTTCTGATCTTAAGTCTCAGTTGTTTGCTAAGTTCGAAATAAAAAATCTTGGTGCAACAAGGTATATTCTAGGGATGGAGATAACCAGGGATAGGAAGAATAGAAAGCTTTGGCTCAGTTAGAGTAAGTATATAAGGACTGTTCTAGAGAGATTTTGTATGAATGATTGCAAGCAGTTAGTTGTTCTAGTCATGCAGGGAATGAAGCTATCTATTGAGGACTGTCCAAAATCTCCTACTGAGATGGAGGAGGACATGACTAGTGTACCCTATGCAAGTGCAATAGGAAGTTTCATGTATGCAATGGTCTGTACAAGATGAGACATTTCCCAAGCAGTGGGAATACTTAGTCGATTTATGGAAAATCTAGGTAGAATACATTGGGATGTTGTGAAGAGAGTATTTAGATATTTGAAGGGAACTTCAGATTTTGCATTGTGTTACCATGGGAATTCGGTTGAATCATAGAGGACTCTCAGCATTCATGGATAGGTAGATTTTGATTGGGCAGGGGACATTGACAGCGGGAGATCCACCAGTGGATATGTTTTCATGTTGAATGGTGGTGCAGTGAGTTGGATGAGCAAGCGACAGGCTGTAGTCACTTTGTCTACTATAGAGGCTGAATACATGGCAGCTACTTATGCTTGTAAAGAAGTTGTATGGTTGAAACGTTTGTGTTCTAACATTGGTTTTAATGCAGGGGAAATAATAATTTTATGTGATAGTCAGAGTGTTATATGTTTGGCAAAGAACCCAACTTTCCATGCTAGAATGAAACATATTGATGTACAATATCACTTTGTACAAGATATGGTTGAGGATGGAAAGGTCAGTTTAGAAAAGGTTGATACTCTGGAGAATGTTGCAGATGCATTGACGAAGCCAGTGAGCACAGACAAGTTCAGGTGGTGTGCCAGTTCAATGGGCCTTAGTGCCCATGTTTTTTAGTAAGTATTATTTGTGCTCTAGAGGTGCCTATATGATCTTTGTCAAGTGGGAGATTTTTGGAAATATGTGCCTCAAACATTACAGGTTGAAACCTCCATTAGAGCCAAGTCGGTGTGACATTCTATTTGTTTGGCCGATTAGCAATTTGTTTTATTTAGTTCTGAATAGGTCGTTGTGACCTTGTTATTGTCTTGTCAAAAGGTTACATTGTGCAGTCTATCACTGGAACATAGTGTGTTTGTTATGACCTCATAGCGCTCGGGAGACCTCTGGTTGAAAGGCCATTCAATCGTGTATCGGCGAGACTCTTGGCGACTATGGTATTTAGTGAAGCTAAAGGTTCTTGCTAAGATGTCTCAGCGAAGTGTTAATGTCTTTCCGACAGTGTTTACTTTGAGGTCGTTGGGGTAACTCATTGTGGCTTAGTGAGAAGTCACCGCGAAAGCAAATGATACGCTGACTGTGTTTGGTTTGTTTCATTAGGGAAACTTGGCCGAAGGAAGTGCCTTCGGTAAGATGTCCTATCGAAGAGGATATGTATCAGCGACGAAGACTCAAGTTATAGTCTTCGGTGTAGCTCTTGTTGAATGGTGGTCATCGGTGGAACACTGTGTTCTCCTTAAGAAGTCCTAGCAACTTTGATGAGTCTCGCCGATGTTAAAGAATCTTCAGGGTAACTTAATGATTTCGAGGATACGTCTTGGTGATAAGCTCTTGTCTTGCCGACTATTCTTCAGAGTTCATTTTGACTTAATCTCATCGGTATAATGTTACACCAAAAGCTATGAGTTTGGGCGATGGCGATACATGTGGAGATCGTCGGCGCGAGGTCCTGGCGAGATCGATATGTTATGCCAACAAAATGTTTTCTTCAGAGTGACTTGTGACATCAGTATGAAGTCTCACCAAAGCTCGATACTCTTGTTGAATGAAATACTCATGTCTATATGACTTCACTATAACCTTTGATGTCTCACTATGATCTCCTAGTGAAAGCGATAGGTCAGGGCGACTGCATGATGACTTGGTGTCTCTTGAAGCTTGATAGAATATCCTAGGGACTACGATGACTCTTGGCGACATCAAAATGAAGTATATGTGGCATTGGTGAGACACTGTTAGTGTCTCACTAAGATGCTAGTGCATTGTGAATTCTATTGATCGTCTGACTGTCATACGTGGAATCTCGTGGATGAATAGAGGAAGCCGAAAGTGAATCGTTAGAAGTTGGTTCGTTGCAACAATTCTGTGAGAAAGCTCAATAGTTAGGGAACACCATGGATATAGTTAGAATTTGCAGACGCTTGGGGGTTGGATAGTGGTTCGATCAACAGTGAAGTGTGAAGAGTTCAAATTGTATCATTAAAGGAATTAAAATTTGTAAAGGCTATAACTTGGGTGTTTCTGTTCGAAGAATGTACATGGTGAATGCTGCTATATAATGACATCATAAAGATAAGTCTAGAAGTTGTATGTAATCTTCATTACTATAATACAAAGTGATTTGTCTTGGTGTGGTGGGTTTTTCTCTCGTAAGGGTTTTCCCATGTATATATGGTGTTCATGTGTGTTTGTCAAATACTCTATTTCTGTAATCTATTTCATAGTGCATCTTAACTTGACTATAACTGTAAATTTTAAAGTGTATCTGCATTCTTTCTTGAGGTATTGGCATTAGGAGAATTGTTTTCCGCATCTAATTTTCCTTACAAATATTCCTAGCATGATTGATCATGGACTTGCTACAACAATAGCCAACTTTGATCCTTTCAAAGAGGTATGCAACAGATTACAACAATATAGATTGGTTATTCTAAGCATCTTTTATAGTTTTCATTACCATCTCATCATATTTTGTGTCATTTAGAATAATATAGATTAGTTATTCTAAGCTACCTTGATGGTTTGTACAGGTGCTTGTCAATGCAGAACATGAACATACTACTGTTGTTCAAGACTGTGCCCTAAATGCCTCTAATAGGAAAATTTTGTAAAATTTGAATTCTCAAATTAGAAACAATGTAAAATGGTCATAATTGTGTATGGGCATAATCTATACCCAATGATGTTTTTTGAAATATGGGTCAAATATATGGCATTGTATAAAGGGTATGTTTAGAATGTAAAGGGGCATGTATTTTGGAAACTCATACATTTTGTAAAGGGGTCTATTTTTGTACTTAATCGAGCTACAACCAAAGGTTTTCTTCCTGGTTCTTTCCTGTCAGTATGCTCGTTTGAACTAGGTTTTGTAATATTTCCCATTTATATATAATAAATTATAGTGGCTTGCAACTTTTGCTCCTCAAACCCAATTCTTTAATTCACAAGGGTGACCTCATAGTCACAAACCTATTCCCTTTCATTTTAAAATTCAAAATTCAAACTTTTTGCTAAGTGGTGTCATTCACCCACTTTGAGTTGACTAAACACATGTTTGGCATAATTTGATGATATACGCTAGCATTAATAACATACAATATATTCATTATAATCATGAAAACATTCATTTATCTTATAGCATTGGAGCAATTAATAGTGATACATTTTGATTCAATGCAATAAAAATGAGAAACAAATTTCTAAATACCACCAAGTCCCTAGATATTCAAGAGTAGATGCAAAGATAAACATTCATACCCTTATCAACCCTTAATTATCCAATACCCCTATCAACCCTTAATTATGTTAGGTTGATTGTGTTTGATTGATTGGATTTTATACATCCTTGTACCTCATTGATACATTGGGAGAAGTGGATCATCTTTCCATAATGTAATGCTTGGGAGTTACATTGGGAGAAGTGGATCATCTTTCCATAATGTTATGGGTTCTTACTTAGTTGATATGTTCATGGTGGAGGGCTATATTGAGTGCTATCATAATTACACATTGGGGTGGTTCATGGTTTTAAACTATCAAGAGTGAAAGGCATGGAGAATTGGGTTTTGAAATAAAATGAAGAGTTAAAGGTCCAAAAATGGTGGTTTTTTTCACTTGAAAATAGAGTTTTTACCCTAGGGTTTGCAAAAATATTTGAGATACTAAAATTTTGTTTTATAAGCATATTTGGGCCTAAATAAATGTTTCTAAGGTGGTGGAAAGGTTTGAAAGGTTTAGGGAAGTGCTACATCCAATAAACCCTCAAGAATTACACTAAAAACAAGGGTTTTTTGACTTGACGGTTACAGGTCTGTACAAATGGAATCCAATTGTGGAATCTTTGTTTTCTTGGCAATTTATTTGCTAACCCAAGGTTTTAGGGGTTTGTGTAGTGTTTGAAGGTATGTTGCTTTGCATTTTTGGGCTAATTGAGTAGCCTATTCAAGGGTGAATGTATAGGAAGTCAACGCTGGTCCAAAGGAGTCTATGTTGTTTCTCATTTATGATATGTAACTTGGATATGGGTGTTTGAATTAGTCATGTGTTCATCTGGTGTTTTGGAAAATTGTGGAGTAATTGGACAAAAACTAGTTTCTCACTATTACAAGGGTTTAAGGGGGTTAAAGAGGGAAATGTGTAAGCATCACAGTCTTCAAGAAATAGACATTCAAAGATTGCTTCCTTTTAGCACTTTGGACTCTTAAGGGAAATCATTGGTCCAATGTAGCTCGGAGTGATTCGGTGTATTTGGGTGCAAGAGAGGACCCTCTCTAGCGTAAACGTACCCATCTGGATGTGTTGGAACAACTCATTTGGTTGTACAAGCTTTGGAGTGAAAGTTGCACCACTTTGCAACTTTACACTACTTGCATTTGGCAACTTTTCCCTCCACTGAAAAGTCATCACCATAGGAAAATGCCTCCGAGATAGCAAAAACCAAGAGAGGTTATTGTAGACGGTCCCAACACAATCCCATAGCCTCAGACAGAGAGTCTGTAAGCATCACGGTCTCCGAGAAATAGACCTTCAAAGATTGCTTTCTTTTAGCACTTTAGACTCTTAAGGGAAATCGTCGATCCAATGTAGCTCTGAGTGATTCAGCATATTTGGGTACAAGAGAGGACCATCCCTAGCGTAAACGTACCCATCCGGATGTTTTGGAATAGTTCATTTGGTTGTACGAGCTATGGAGTGAAAGTTGCACCACTTTGCAATTTTACACTGCTTGCATCCGCAACTTTTCCCTCCACTAAAAGTCATCACCATAGGAAAACGCCAAGATAGCAAAACCGAGAGGTTTTTGTAGATGGTCCCAACACAATCCCATAGCCTTGGAGAGAGTTTGTAAGCATCATGGTCTCGAGAAATAGACCTTCAAATATTGCTGCCTTTTAGCACTTTGGACTCTTAAGAGAAATCACGTCCAATGTAGATCGGAGTGATTCGGTATTTGGGTGCAAGAGAGGACCATCCCTAGTGTAAATGTACCCATCCGGATGTTGGAACAACTGCTTGGTCGATGAGCTGTGGAGTGAAAGTTGCACCACTTTGCAACTTTACACGCTTGCATTTGACAACTTTTCCCTCCACCGAAAATTCATCACCACAGAAAACGTCTTGAGATAGCAAAAACCGAGAGAGATTTCTGTAGATGGTCCTAACATGATCCTATAGCCTTAGACGAAGAGTTTGTAAGCATCACAGTCTCAGAAATAGACCTTCAAAGATTGCTTCCTTTTAGCACTTTGGACTCTTAAGGGAAATCATCGGTCCAATGTAGCTCGGAGTGATTTGGTATTTGGGTGCAAGAGAGGACCATACCTAGCATAAACGTACCCATCCAGACGTGTTGGAATAGTTTGTTTGGTTGTATGAGATGCGGAGTGAAAGTTGCACCACTTTGCAACTTTACACTGCTTGCATCTGGCAACTTTTCCCTCCACTAAAAATTCATCACCACAGGAAAACGCCTTCGAGATAGCAAAAACCAAGAGAGGTTTTTGTAGATGGTCCCAACGCGATCCCATAGCCTTAGACGAAGAGTTTGTAAGCATCATGGTCTCCAAGAAATAAACCTTCAAAGATTGCTGCCTTTTAGCACTTTGGACTCTTAAGGGAAATCATCGGTCTAATGTAGCTCGGAGTGATTCGGTGTATTTGGGTGCAAGATAGAACCATCCCTACCTTAAACGTACCCATCTGAATGTCTTGGAATAGTCCGTTTGGTCGTATGAGCTGCAGAGTGAAAGTTGCACCACTTTGCAACTTTACACTGCTTGCATCTAGCAACTTTTCCCTCCACTGAAAAGTCATCACCACAGGAAAATGCCTTTGAGATAGAAAGAACCGAGAGAGATTTTTGTAGGTGATCCCAACATGATCCCATAGCCTTAGACGAAGAGTCTGTAAGCATCACGGTCTCTGAGAAATAGACCTTCAAAGATTGCTACCTTTTAGCACTTTGGACTCTTAAGGGAAATCGTCGATCCAATGTAGCTTGGAGTGATTTAGCATATTTGGGTGCAAGAGAGGACTATCCCTAGTGTAAACATACCCATCCAGATGTGTTGAAATAGTCCATTTGGTCATACGAGCTGCGGAGTGAAAGTTGCACCACTTTGCAACTTTACACTGCTTGAATCTTGCAACTTTTGCCTCCATTGAAAAGTCATCACCATAGGAAAAAAACCTCTGAGATAGCAAAAACCAAGAGAGGTTTTTGTAGATGGTCCCAACATGATTGCATAGCCTTGAATGGAGAGTCTGTAAACATCATGGTCTCTAAGAAATAGACCTTCAAAGATTGTTGCCTTTTAGCACTTTGGACTCTTAAGGGAAATCATCGGTCCAAGGTAGCTCAGAGTGATTCAATGTATTTGGGTGCAAGAGAGGACCATCCCTAGCATAAATGTGCCCATCTAGACGTGTTGGAAAAGTTCGTTTGGTCATACAAGCTGCGGAGTGAAAGTTGCACCACTTTGCAACTTTACACTACTTGCATCTGGTCAAATGTTCTCATCCTATGACATAAGTCTTGAATTGCTTTAATCAGTTCTGAAAAGTCATGAACTCTTGATTGGGAAGATTGTAACTCCCCCATTTATTCAGACAACTAGATGTATTTTTGTTGACAATATCAAATAAAACCTCTAGCCAGGGTCTGCTAGTGTAGGGAGAAGCAATGCATGAAATTTTCTTTTTGATTTGGGCTAAATGTGATTAGGACAGGCCCTGACAGGGTTGTATCAAAGCCAAAGAGAGAGATATTTTGAGGAAGAAAATAGAGAAATTATAGTGAAAATGTGCATTAGCATGTCTCATTTTATTTATAGAAGAAAGTACAATGCACAACAATCAAGCAAAAGCTAAAATCCATCTATGAAATAAATTACTCACTATCAAAACTAACCTTCAAATTAAAGAAGAATTTAAGAAGCTATATTTTCATATAACTTCTTCAAATGTATTTAAATTATTGTACAAGGAACATAAAATATTAGAGATGCACTTTCCAAGCAATGTTGTTTTCCTATCGGTTTATGTAAAACATAATTATTGTGGGGATTCTACTTAAGATTCAATTAATCAAGGAAATCAGAAATGTTTTGGAGTTTTGTTCTACCAATGCAATTATTTTCTATACTAGCCATTATGGAGAAGCGGTTTATACAAATTTTCTTTGTGAAAAATACATTGTGATTAAATTATTTGTTTAAAAGTTATGTCTTGCTTTTTATTTTCTAAAAGAATCCATATTTAGATGGTGTTGCAGTCAGATAAACATCTATTTTTCACAGAGCTCACAACTTTTAATAGTATTCTTTTCCTAAATTTCTAGGTCAAAGTGCATGATGATGTCATTTCATGCCTGCAAATAATTGAATCTTCTAGTCAACAAATGGTCACAACATCTTGGGATGGAATGATTAAAATATGGAACATTGATGAAGGCAGAGGTAGTTGGGCAACAACTTTTGGCTCATCTAAGAAGACACAAAGTGCCAATAAGTATATGAAGAATGGTCATATGATATATTATTAGTATTCATATGGGAGTCTAGCCATATTAATTTTTTGAAAAAGGTGAATTTATGTTATATAAAAAAATTGATGGTTACAAATGGACCACCAAATTTACTAAGGCATGGGAAAGTTGACAAAGACGAAAATCAGATGGTGTAGGGTTAATCAAATGAGTATCTAGTTGTTACTTATGCAATGTGAAATAATGCTTTGAGTTTGAAAGATGTGCAATGCAATGTAATTAGCAATATGAATATAAACTACATAATATTTAACCATTATTTTTATGCTATTGTACATTGATATTTAACCATTGCTTCAAAGAGTTTAATCATGCACATGAGGAGGAAACTAAATTTTGATTTTCAACTTCTATATATATCAAATTATCCAATAATCAAGTGTATGTCCATATACAAAAATGGCATCAATGCCAACTCAAACCAAGTTTTACAATATGTGGCATATTCCATCTCAGTATCTATTCAAAATTTACATGCCAAAATATCTATCTCATCCTAAACTACTGGTGGATCATCAAAATGGAGCCTCTTTGAAGCACTTGTTGGCTCTGAAGGTAGCTACACAAGAAAAAGTCAAACTACAATTGAGATTAGTTATACTATATAATTTAAAATTGAATAATTAACATAAAAATTGATACACATTGAATTATAATTGAACTCTAAAATTGAAATATTGATTACTTGAAATATTCATCTCTTTGAAGGGTCAGGAGTCCTAGAATATACCCCTATCAAAGAACTAACCAAACCAACTTTTGTAACGCCAATCTATATATGTGAACAAAAACATGAAATTGATCCAAGTTAGCATATAATTGTTCGTAATAAGAACATATTTACCAAGCACAAAATAAAATAAACACATACCTCTTTAGGTTGATCTTTCTCTGCATCTCCTTTAGGTGTCTCAACACCTCCTCCTTGAGGTGTTTCAACACCTCCTCCTTCAGGCATTCGAATACCTACTCCTTCGGGTGTTGTGGCACTTATCAACAATGATGTATAGCTCACAACCGCATGTACATAAAAATGACAAGTACATATGAAACTACAAATCTATGTCAATGTATGCATAATCAATAAAAGATATTATAAATTTTAATTCAATCAAATTTGAGTTCAATTACCTTTCCCTTATCCAACACTGTCTCCATAGTTTGGAGAGCATTGCACCTCACTCGCACTAGGTGTTTGCTACAAGCAGAGAGTAAAATAAACATATAAGTTAATATAGAATTTCATTATTGACAATTCAAATGACAAGCAAATATACAATAAAAAATGTAAATGAGTGAGTGAGAAAATACATACTGCGTGCATGTCGAGGAAAAATGAAATGGCCCTAAGGGTGCTATTAGTCACTTGTGTGAGCTCCTCCTCAGAAATTAACTGTTAAATAGACCATGTAAATAAATATTAGTACTTGATTCTATCTCTTATTAATATTCATTTTAAAAAAAATGCAAGTTATAAATTTACACCTTAAATGTTACCTGTGTAACTACTCCAATGTCCACCTCTCTGGCAGGAGAGGACTCTGTAGGGTGTACTCCACTCCCCTGCGTGAGATCTGCTATAATCTCCACATCCTGGATGTCCTAATCAGAAGTGTCTTTTGGATGCTCAGGGGGTTGTACAATAGGACCCAAACATATTTGCTGACACGTATTACAAATATGTGGCACACAAATATGTGAACCCGAGGAGGATGATGCAGCAGCACTGGATCCATCACCAAGATCACCAAACTGTGGCTGTGCTACTGAAGAAGCATGGGAAACCAAAAGACCACTCAAAGAGTGAATGGCCTGGATAGTTTGTGTGGCTGCATCCTCCGTAATATCTAGATGTTGTATTGGAGGTGGTGGAGGAAGGGGAGGACGGGGAACATGTGGGCGCCTAACTACTCTAGCTGCCCTAGCCTATCCTAAGGCATACCTTTACCAACGCCCTCGAAGGGTTTCATGTCAAAGTAATTGACATGATGCCCTAACAAAAACTCAGCATATAATTTTTTAATAAAGTAAAAAGGTACATCAAGATTATTGTTGGGTGGTTTATCAAAAACCATACACCAATGATCCCAAAATTTATCTACTATGCCCCTATGCATGCACCATTTTATAGAAAGTTTTGGCTTGTTAACATTAACTGGCAAACCAGTGTTGGGGTTAATAAATAAAGAGGCTATTTGGGATTTTGATATTTGGAGATGTTTCAAATCATCATAAGACATTCCACATGCATAATATTGCCTCATGGTTTCTCACCATGAATGAAATGCATTATGTTGGGTGGAGAGGGTTTCTACATTTGTAATTATTCTTCTCAATGTGGTTGACATACGGAATAATCGAGGGATTTTCCTATAAACATCACAAATGCTCCTCAATTGCTCCAATTTTTCATGAATTAACTCTTGAATTGATGGGTGCAGAGGTGGTGGAGCATTTGGCATTTCAGCATTTTGATTCTCAGCTAGTGGATTTTCATTTTCAACTGGTGGAATTTGTGCATTTTCATTCTCAGTAGCCATAATGTCTGATTAAAGTTAAAAAATAATTAATCTAAAATTAGACAGTATAAATGAAACACTATTTTTAAATCAAAATCCATTAAAAAAATTTATTTTTTTATCAAAATCTATTTTGAACTCAATTGTTTCATAAAAATTCAATCAAAAACCCTATTTTGAAAAAAAATCCACAAAAAACATTTATTTTTTATCAAAATCCATTCTCAATTCAATTTTTTCATAAAAATTCAATCAAAAACCCTATTGTGAAAAAAAATCCACAAAAAACATTCATTTTTTTATCAAAATCTATTCTAAACTCAATTTTTTCACAAAAACTCAATCAAAAACCCTATTTTAAAAAAAAATCAACAAAAACCCATATGAAATTATTCAAATCTAAATCAAAATTGAATAAAATCAAATAAAAATAAAAAAACTTACCTTTCCAAATTGAATTTAGCCTATATCGGATATCCGTTATGTGAAGAATGGATGCACTGTGCGCCCGCGGGTTCTTCTCAGCCGAATGACTTCAAAAAAGCAATAGAAGTTTTTAATATATGCTTTTTACAAATCGGATATCCAATTTGGATCGGATATCCGATTTGTAAAAGTAGGTTTGGTGTTTGGTATGGTGACACCTGAGCCTACAAAAAGTCAACATGTTCTTTTCAAATTTTTTTGGTCGATGAAAGATGTGTATTTTTCATCATTGCCACTTTTTGGCCCACCATTAACTTGCACATACCCTTACATTTAATTTACTTTACCTTATTTTAGTTCTATTATTCTCAATTACTTTCTTGCATCTTAGAGTTCTTAGCAATCAGGGTAGAAGTAGTTGCATTGTGTTCTTTATGAAATTCTTAGTTTTTAGTCCATACAGGATGACAACATGCCTCTGGGACTTCAGCGCACCATGTTGTAGTCCAAACTTTGCGCTTTTGTCCTTTGGTTGAAAACTTGTCAGTTTACAATCTAGAAAACCTTTGTGACCTACTCATTATAATTCTAAAACTCTCGCTTTTTTCTTTAAGGTAGTTTAGTGTAATTCGTTCTTTGGGAATCTCTTGAGAACAAAGAGACTCATGAGCAACAATTCCCCCTTCTCTATAGCAACTCAACCCATTTTTCTTGACAACCCACACATATATTGTATGTATATGTTCCATGGTTGAAAGTGTCATATCGTGCATGTTATAGCAAGAATTCTTCATGCAGTTTCCCATAACTAACTCCATTGACTTATTTAAACCCTTCTTTTTGACAAATTTTTGGTAGTTCTTTTGGGAATTTTAGTACATGCTTTCATAGTACTGACTATCTCCTTACTCTCAAAATATAAACTTCATAAACAAATGTGCAAGTTGGTAGATTGTGGACCAAATTCTACCAAACATAATCAATTAGTACTTAAGAATTCATGTTCATGTGAATTTGGATGAATTATGGTATGGCTGAGAAAAAGTTAAAGATGATATGTAATTAAGTGCATGCTTTATTTGATGGAATTTGCTTGGAAGGAAGCATACAAGGAAGAGAATGCACATTTTGATGAACTTTTTGTGGTTATTACATCCAGCCTGAAATTGCTTACAAGAAACTTGTAAGATTGGAAAGAGAGAATATAGTATATGCACTACAAAGGATGAACTTTAAGGGACATTACAAAATAATTTTTCATATGACTACAAGTTGTGGCATTCGGGCTGTTAATTTCTTATTACCCAACTACAGATTAATTGCACAATAAATTCATAGAATGGAATAAAGACAATTTATCTATCTAATTTAAAACAATTAATACATTGGGTTATCTAACAACTAATAATAATGGAAGCAAAAATTAAAAAATCCAATCACAGATACACAATAACACAAAATTACCTAGGAAACTCCAGTGTGGGGAAAAATCTACAAATGTTGGATCTTCTATTCATCCTAACAAAATAAATTCCTTTCGAAAATACAATACAAATTTTCTACAACAATCTTACATATAAAGCCTCAGCTATTTTAAATCGTGCAAGAAAAGATACTTTCCTTACATTACTCAACTTTAAATCACATATAAAATCGCTCTCGATCTTATCTCAACTTCCTAAACCCAAAACATTCTATTAATGCAATAAAAATTATGATGTTGCTAAAAATACAACTCAAATTTCTTTAAAGCATATCCAACTCGAGTTTCTTTAAAAAAAATCCACACTCCACCTTTCGAGCTACTAAAAATCAACACTCCCTCTTAGTGATGAAGGTGTTCTGCACAACACCCAACTTATACTTGAAGAATTCAAACTTACTCTTCATCAAGGCCTTGGTGAGGATATCTGCTATCTGTTCATCTATAGGAATGTATTGGAGCTTCATTGTCCCCTTCTCCACACAATCTCTGATGAAGTGGTACTTGACCTCATTGTGCTCTGACTTGTCATGAAACATAGGATTTTCAGAGAGTTTGATACAACTCTAATTATCACAATAAATGGTTGTAGGACCTAGCTCCTTATCAAAGAGCCCAACTAGAAGTTTTTGAAGCCAGATAACCTCACATGTAGGGGTGAAGCCACAATAGTGGTTTACATTTGAAGTGAGGAAGGAAAACTTACAGAAAATGAATGCATGGAAAAAATATTTATTTTAGGGGTTCATACGAACATACTTGTTTGACCAAACCCATTAGGGGTTCGCTAGAACCTGGGTTCGAGTGAACCCTTTGAATGCTTTCCTACCAAAAATTCCAACAAAAACCTTTATAAAAGTGGGGTTCAAATGAACCCTAGTTCGAGCAAACCCCTAGGGGTTCGTTCAAACCCCCCTTATTCCTCATCCCTCCTCTGAGACATAAAAAAACCCTAAATTTTGGCACTTCAGAGCTTGGGTTGATGATGAAAATGGAGGAATCTTCACAAACCCAACTGGAATCAGGTAGTCCTCAGAACAAGCTATCCAACGAATATAATCTTAATATGTTTTGGTTTTATTATGTATTTGTTTTTTTAGTTTTATTAAACATAGGTTTTTCATCGAAAATGAAGGTCTATGTTTTGCACATGTGGAAAAATAGAAGATTATAAAAAAAATTGAAAAATATGAGTGCACCAGATATTGAAGTCCTTGATCCAACAAAAAAATGAATTTTTGATATATACAAAAAAATTATATGCTATATGGTTGTGCTATGTCTGAATTGTAATTGGTTTGACTTCAAAACTTGATTAAAGAAAAAATATTCAATAAAAAATTGTCTAAGCAAGTGGAAGCACTATATATTGGAGTTACGAATCTAAATTTGAAAGAATTAGAATTTTATCCTTCATGGAAAAAAAATTATACATTATATTCGTCACTTTTTAAAAATGTTGTTTTTTGAAAACCGCCATGGGAGATGGAAAAAAGAAGTGTAAAATTGATTCCAAAAATTTTGAAAAAAATATTTTTAGAATCTATAGAAAAAATGTGATGAGACTCTAGTTTGCATTATCTTCAAATTCTTCACGGTTTAGCCGTTGTAGCTGCCCAAATGTGAAGATTTAGTTAAAAATAATAATTTTAGTGTCTAGTTTGGCCAAAAATTGTAAACCACTATTGTGGGATCACCTGTAGCCATACTAGTTGCTATATACTCAGCCTCCTTAGAACTCAAAGCAACTGAATTGTGTTTCTTGTTGTACCAAGAGATTGCTCTTGATCCCAAACTGAAACTACACCTTGAAGTTCTCTTCTGGTCAACTATCTTGCCTGCCCAATCTACATCGCTAAACCCCTCAAGCTTCACTCCATCTTGCTGAACATAATTCAACCCATAATCAATTATTCCTTGAAGATACCTCAAAACATGCTTCGAAGCTATCTAGTGCACACGTTTAGGTTCCACCATAAACTGAATAAGAGAGTTCACTACAAAAAAAATGTCTGGCTTGTTGTTGACCATATACAAAAGAGATCCTATCAACTATTTGTATAAAGTCAAGTCCACTGCCTCTGATCTGGAAGCATCAATCTTCTTCTAGTTGGTCACAAGTGGTGTGGACATGGGCTTACAATTCTCCATCCTAAATCACTTCAAGATATCAAGTATAAGTACTTCCCTTATCCAAGAAAGATTTCTCCCTCTTTCTACCACAACTCTAATCCCATAAAGTAGTGCATCAACCCCAAGTCCTTCATCTCAAACTCTCCTACAAGATCTTGCTTATAGTGTGCAATGAGCTCCTCTGACCCTATGGGGAACAAGTCATCAACATACAACACCACTATGAGAAGTTCTTCCTTCACCTGAACATATTATAGGCTTGGTTCTGCCTCACTCTTGATGAAGCCCACACTTTGCAAGTAATTATTAATACATGAATACCATGCCTTGGGAGCTTGCTTGAGCCCATACAATGCTCTTCCCAACCTGAATACGTGAGAATCCCTCCCATGTGCTTCAAATCCTCCTGGTTGTTCTATGTAAATATCTTCTGCAATCACTCTATTGAGGAAGGCCATCTTTACATCCATTTGGTGAATTCTCCAACCCATTTACTGCTATAGAAATGATAGCTCTTATGGATGAGTACCTAGCTATTGGAGTGAAAGTCTTGTCATAATCGATCCCTTCCTTCTAAAAAAACCCCTTAGCCACAAACCAGGCTTTGAAATTTTCCACACTACCATCTGCAACATGCTTAATCTTAAAAAACCATCTCGATCCCACCACAGAATTACCTTCTAGTCGTGGTACTACTTCCCACATGCTATTCTTCATGATGGAAGAATACTCTTCCACCATAACATCCCTCCATACTTGGTGTTGGGACGCCTCTTGAAAGTTGGAAGGCTCTACTTCAATTAATTCACTCATAAGTGCCACATACTCAAAATAACGTCTAGGAGCCTTTCTCTATTTGAATGAATCCTGTGGATCCCCAACAAATTCCTAGGCCTCTCTTAGTTCCTGCTCAGTCGCTCTATTTCTCCTCTTCTTGGTATAGGAATCTAAGGCCGAGGAATTATTTGTTCCTCCTTCTAATTAGTTTGCTCGGCCTGCTTTCTCTATTCTCTTGCTTGCGTGACTAAAGTTTGAGGAATTTGTGCTGCCTCAACTATGGGTGATTTCTCCTCCTCATTCATCAAGTTGCTATACTTTTGAAGAGCCATCTCTTCCTCAAACTTCACATCTTTGTGAACAATAGTTTTCCTGAGGCTAGGAATGTAAACCTGATAGGCTTTAAAAGTTTTGCTGTACCCAACAAGGATACCCTTCTCTACAATAGGTTCGAATTTGTTGAACTCTTCTCCTTCTCCACAGGAATGTGACAATACATAAGGCATCCAAAGATGTGAATGCACTTGAAATCTAGTTTCTTACCAGTGAACGCCTCTTTTGGAGTCAATTTGCCCAACACTTTATGAGGGCTCCTATTTTGCAAATATAGAGCTCTATTGCAAGCTTCTACCCATAAGAACCAAGGAAAATCCTAGTCATGAAGCATGGCCTTGGCTGCTCTAACTATAGCCCTATTTTTTTGTTCAACAACCTCATTTTTCTGAGGGTTGTATGGAACTATCAACTCTTTCTTGATACCTTCCTGAGCGCAAAAATATTTGAAGGAATTTGAGGTATACTCGCCTCCATTATCAAACCTCAGTATCTTGATCTTCCTCCCAGTTTGGTTCTCCGTGAGAGCCTTAAACTCTTTGAACCTACTAAAGGCCTCATATTTATTCTTCAAAAAATATATCCATGTCTTCCTGGAGAAGTCATCAATGAAAGTAACAAAATACTCATACCCATTCAACAATATTGGTGTCATGGGCCCACACACATTTGAGTGTACAAGATCCAAAATCCCTTTGGATCTAGTGTCACTACTTGGAAAACTAGTCTTGACATATTTCCCAAGTGCACAACCTTTGCACACCTCATGCTTTTATGTACTCATCTCAGGAAGCCCCATCACTATTTAATTGAGAATATTAAGTGCTCCGTGGTGAAGGTGAGCCATCCTCTTGTGCTACAATTCTCCCCGTCCTCTACTATTACTAACCAATGCATGTTCTAGCTCAAACTGTAACCAAAACAAGCTGCCATGCCTAATTCCAATCACTTTTGCAACCTTGGAATCCTTAGGATGAATATAGAATTTTCCCCTTTTAAATGTCATGATGTAACCCTTGTCTTCCAAAGTAGAAACAAAGATTAAATGCTTTTTCATGCCAAGGACATACAACACGTCCTCCACCAACAAATTTTTTCTAGACTCCCTTTGAAACTTGATCGTGCCAACACTAGTTTCATGGTACTTTGCATTATCTCCCAGTTCAATATAGAAATTCAACTTCTTCTCCTCCAACTTGGCGAAAAATTCTTTGACTCCCATCATGTGGCAAGAATCCCCACTATCAGTATACCATACTCTATTGGCAGTTGAACTCAAGAGATAGGCAATGAGAGAAAACTCATTGTCAAATCATGATGCAAACTTGTCCACCTTTGTTGTAGCAGCAACTTGCTTCTTCTACTTGTCCTTATTTTTGTTATTCGGACACTAATTCACATAGTGACCCAACTGATGGTAGCAAATTTTTTTATCTTGCTTAGATCTTTCTTCTTCCCACTCTTGGAAGAAGAACCTTTCATTTTCTCTTTATTTGACTTCTTCTTACCCTTGCTTGTAAGAGCAATTTTGTCTTTGTCTTGACCCTTCTTTTTTTGATCTCCTCGATGAGTGCCTTCATGGATCTCCTCCTAAACAAAATCATCCCAAATCCTTTCTTAGTCAAGTAGGCGATCTCTACTGACAACACACTTGACAAAAACTTCCTACTGCTTCGAGAAACCATTCAAGGCTATATGCACCAAATCATCTTCAACAATCATCTCTCTAGCAACAACTAGCTCATCCCTGGCCTGTGTCAACCTGGACAAGTAAGAGGTCATGCTCTCGCCATTGGACATATTTTTGTTATGCAATTTGTTTTTGAGCACCATCTTACGACTCTAATAGTCACTTTGATAAAGTTTTGTGAGTGTATCCCACATCTCCTTGGCGATGTCTTTCCTTGATAGATGAGGAATTAGATGATCTCTTACCCCATGAAGAATAATCCTTTGAACCTTGGCTTCCTTAACTTCATGAGAATCTAGGGCAATAGGATCATTTATTGGTGGTGTCACCTCTATACTAGCATAGATCCAAAACTTGTTCTCCTTGAGAACAAATGCAATTTGAACCTTCCACTATAAGAAGTTAGATACACCCTCAAGCCTATCTTCATATCGTACACTGGTTCTCATAGTCACAAAAGAAACTAGAGATGAAATTTTGATTTTTTTTTCAAAATATGCGTCACAAATCTTGGCTTCATATTTAGAGTTTAGAGCTCTGATACCATGCTAATTTCTTATAACCTAGCTACAAATTAAGTGCATAATAAATTCATAGAATATAATCAAGACAATTTATCTATTTGATTTAAAGCAATTAATCCATTGGGCTATTTAACAACTAATAACAGTGGAAGAAAAAATAAGAAAAAGCCAATCATAGATAAAAAATAACACAAAATTACCCAGAAAACCTTGGTGTGGGGAAAAACCTACAAATGATGGATCTTCTATTCAACCTAACAACAAACTTTCCTTTTGAAAATACAATACAAATTTTCTACAACAATCTTACATATATAGCCTCAGTTGTTTTAAATCAACACGCAAGAAAAAAAACTTTCCTTACATTTCTTAGCTTTAAATCACACATAAAATCACTCTCAATCTTATCTCAACCTCACAAACTTGAAACATTCTAGTAATAAAATAAAAAAAATGTTGTTGAAAATCCAACTCGAATTGCTTTAAAGCATATCCAACTCGAGTTGCGTTAAAGTGCTTTAAAGAATATCCAACTCAAGTTACTTTAAAACAACTCCACACTCCACCTTTCAAGCTATTGAAAAATCAACACAAGCAAGATCAACATAGGAAGTTATTTATGTAGATTGTTCCAGAACATTACCATCAAAAACATTGAAGGTGAAGGAGTGGGGAAAAAGATTTGAAGCATTTCCCATACATATTTCAAGCGAAATATAGATGAAAATTTGATGTGGGAAATGTTATTCGGGTGAAGCTACAATAGTGGTCTACAATTTGATGGAGGAAGGAAACATGAGAAAAAATGACCCCATGGCAAAAAAATTGGTTTTAGGGGTTCAAATGAACCTACAAGTTCGATTGAACCAAAAAGGGGTTCGATTGAACTAGGGTTTGACTGAACCTATTAATTACTAGCCCACATTTCCTGCCCAAAAAATAAAAGGAAAATGCATTTTAAAGGGAATTCAAATGAACCTTGGTTTGCTCAAACACTAGAACCCCCTAGTTTTAGCAAACCCCCCTTTTCCTTGATTTTTGACCTTTTTCACAAAAAAAACCTCAATTTTTATGCTTTGAAGCTTGGGTTGAGGATGAAAATGGAGGAATCTTCACAAACTCAACTGGAATTAGGTAGTTCTCAGAGAGAGCTATCCAATGAATATAATTTTAATATGTTTTGGTTTTATTATGTATTTTTTTTTTTAGTTTTATTAAACATAGGTTTTTCATTGAAAATTAAGGTCTCTATTCTGCACATATGGACAAATAGCAAATTATTGAAAAAAATTTGAAAAATATGAGTGCACCAAATAGTGAAGTCCTTCATCCAATAAAAAAAAAATGAATTTCAATATATACAAGAAAAGTTACGCGTTATACGATTACACTATGTTTGAATTGTAATGTGTTTGACTTTGAAACTTAATTAAAGAAAAAATATTCAATAAAACACTATCTAACCAAGTGGAATCACTAGATATTAGAGTTATAAATCTAAATTCAAAAGAAATAGAATTTTATCCTTCATGGAAAAAAATTTATGTTATATGGTGTGCGCCATTTTTAAAAAATGTTGTTTTCTGAAAAAGACCAGTTTCGGTGAGAGATGGAAAAAGAAGTGTAATCTGATTCCAAAATTTTTAAAAAATATATTTTTAGAATCTATAGACAAAATGTGACGAGACTCTTGTTTGCATCATCTTTAAATTCCTCACAATTTACTCGCTATAGGTGCCTAAATGTGAAGATTTAGTTAAAATAATAATTTTAGTGTCAAGTTTGGCCAAAAATTGTAAACCACTATTGTGGGATCACCCACTCATAGTGTTAACAAATAAAATTGGACATAAATCAGGTAATAGTATATAGCCTCTAAGATGTTTCTAATATAAGATGGAAAGACAGACATTTTGTGTAAGTTATCATTAATTAGTATTGTGGAGATAATTTTTCGTGTGGTAATTCCATTTTTGAATAGATTTTGGATTAGAGAATAGAAAAGAGAACCAACATTTACCAATGCACGAGTAAGCAGTTGATGAGGGGCTCAAAAATACTTTCAAATAGTCATTTTATGGTTCTAAAGACTTGTTTATATTATTAATTAACATGACTGGCGGTAGACTATATGCTAATATATTTACTTGTTTTACTTTATGTTTAGCTAATTTGGTAAATATATTAGAGGTAATGCTTTATATTAAATGCATTGCTTTTGTGAGGATATTGATGAGTTAATTATGCAATTTTAATCTTTTACTATCATAATTGGTATCCTATTCTTAATGATCTTATTCAGGGTATTTAAGATTGACGATTGACAACTTAGTTCAAAGATAAAGTTAAAATTCATGTTTAACCACATGAAGACAATCATGCCACTGATCGCCCCAACTAGATGATGAATCACTGAAGTTTCAAATTAGCTCCTTTTAGTTAGTCTAGGAACTTCTTGTCCTAATGTTGATTTGGCATTTTCCCTCTGTCTATTTTCAGTTATGTTTTAGTTTTGTTTTAGTCTTTAGTTTAGATGCCTTGTATCTTGGCAATTAATGCCATGTTTTGAATTCAATAAGGATATAGTTATAAATATCCATCTTTAGGTTTTAGAAAGGAGTTAGATAATTTTTTACTAGAATCTTGTAATGGTTGCACTACTCTATTCTATGTCCCTATTTTGATCAATTTGAATGAAAATAAGAAGTTAACTCGAATCACTGTGTTTGAGGTCTCATTAGAGGAAGAGTAAGGCCTGCTCAACCAAAGGAATTGACCTTGTGTGGTATTTTTCTAAGTTTATTTTATTTCTATTAATTGGATATTAAATCTAGAATGTTAATTCTGTTTGAATCATTTTTAGCAATTGTGTTTAATCGCTTTTAAGATTAAGTTCATCATGGTTAGAATGGTTTATTAGATTCATTATAAAGCTTATTGACTTAATCAAGATTTAGATGTTGTTTGTAGGAATTAAGTTTGGTAATTATTTGTTGAGTTTAAAAGAAGCAATGATGGAAACTTATGGAAAGATGGAATTGAGACTTGTTTGGAATCTATTCATGGAAATTAGTATTTATGTTTTCTAGATTAATCATTATTTCTTTGTAATTTATTTTTGTTCTTTAAAATAACATCTATTTTTCAATAAATCTTAAGATAGATTTCTTTTGAAGTAAATTAGAATTAAATTCGGATTTCAAATTCTAGATTAAGAATTAAGGCATATGTTAGTCTTTTCCATGAATTAGTCTCAATCAAGTGAAGTGAAGTCAAAAGTAAGTCAAAATAACTTTAAATTAGGATATAAGATATAATTAATCCTTAGGAATTATTAGTCACTGAAGTTCAACTCCTGAGAGCTCTTGAAAGCTCTTGATGGAGCCAAACCAAAACCAGAAGTCACTATTTACAGTGCAAAAGCCCCCAAAAATCCGTGACAAACATCCTTATTGCATATAGCTTTGAGACACACCCGGTTCGATAATTAATTGACTAAATGATGCAAGTTGTGACATCGATGACCTTTCCCATCAGCAGTGAGTTAAAGTTAGTTAATAAATCAAGATGTATTTAGTTATGATGGAGACAATGTCTCATGATAAGACGTTTCCTGAAATAAAATTCCTATGGAGCTACCACTTAGAAACTCTTATATTTTATATTTGTAAATTCATAGTATATGTTACTATGTTTGTGTTTCAAGAAACAAAGACAAAGTGGAGACCTAACTTCAAAGGCTTTAATGTGTAAGATTCTACGAGGTTTATATGCTTATTAGCTATAGAACAAGGGGCTTCTTTGTTGCCACTGGACTTCACTTTGGTACCACATTTATTTTATAATCAGTCTACTTTAAGGCTGAAATTTTGTTAGGAAGATTTGACCTAGAATATTATTTATCAAAGATGACAAATAAGATGCTTGATTGTCTGAAATTTTTAGTTTTGTTCTTTTATTGAATACCCGTTTTATTAAATTTTATATGTACAATATGCCATGTAGTTGGTTATAAATGTTATGTAGTAGATCATAGCTTTAAATTCATGTGTAGAGGTACTATCCATTTTGGTAGATTTTATTTTTTTTATTTTTATTATAACACATTTGAGTTGACAAGGGATGAGGGTTTCTCTCTTTATATGATATAGATCTGCATGTAACATAAGTAGATAAATTTATCCTTAATTATGCATTCAAAAAACATGTATGATTAGTTTTACTTTATAAAATATTACTTATATGAAGTACCTCTCTTATATTTATTATTATATATTAAATATTATTAAAAAAAGAATTATTGTAATATATTTTTAATATATATTATTATTTAAATTAATTTATAAGAACATAACAATTTAATTGATTTAGAGAGGTATTATATCATCAACTAAAGTTCAAATTAAATTTTTAAACTAAACTTGTTATTTAAATTAAATATATATATTTATTATTATATTCAATATTTTAATTTAACATAATATAATGTATTAAATATATTATATAATAAAATTATATATTTATATTAACTTATGTTATATATTTAAAATTTATATATTTGTTATTTAGGTTATAAATAAAATTTATATTTGATTATATATTCTAGATATATAATATATAAAAGGGAAGACAAATATAAACACAAAATATAGAGATTAAGAAAAAGAGGAGGATAAAGAAAGAAAAAGGAAAATAGAGAACATGAGAGACAGGGGATGGGAGACAAATATAGTGAAACAAGGAGAGAGAAAGAGAGGTGGAGAGAGAATGAAAGAGAGAAAGATAAGAGAGAGATAAGATAGAGGAGAGGAGAGAGGAAATAATCCTCTCTCCCTCCCTCACTCTATCTCTCCCCATCTCTCTCTCTCCCACTTCCTCCCTATCTTGGCTATCTATCTCTCTACCTCTATTTCCCTCGCTTTCTCTTCTCATGTATCTCTATCTCTCTCTCTCTTTCTCTTCCTATACATACAAAATACATTATCACTAGTGCTGGCAATAAAATATAAGATTATGCATACACATGATTGATAATGGTATCTATTAGTTTCTTGTATTTTTCATGAGCATTCTATGAGTCAAGGACTACACCAAAAACTATTATAACTTGGACTGTTTCCACTGACTTGCTAGGAAGACTTATTGGACAATGTGATTTCTATCCTTTGTCTCATTCACAACTTGTAAGGAGTATCCAAGAACTTGTTGCATCAGTCGATCAAGTTAGTGGTTTCTATTTCCTTTCATTTTTGTTTGTTGTTTTTGTATCAGTATTTAACGGTCTTGCAATTTTGATATAGAAAAGCTCACAAAAGTAGGTGGTACATCAAGTGTTTCCCAAAATCATTGTGTATAGTTTAGTTAACCCTTCATTGGCCCCTTCACTTGCCATGGTATGCCATTGTCAACTAATTATCGGATTTTGTATACCATCATAGAGATAGGAAGATAGAGGGGGGAGATAAAGATAGAGGCATAGATGAAGATAGAGGGAAAGAAATAGATAGAGGGAGAGATAGAGATATAGATATAAGGATAGAGGAAGCAGGAGAAGGAGAGATAGAGAGATAGAGATATAAGGAGATATAAAGAGGGGGAGAGAGAAACAAAGACATAGACAAATAGAGAGAAGTAGAGATACAAATAGATATGGAGAAAGGGGGAGAGAAATATGAGATAGAGAAAGAAAGAGATATGGGAAGAGAAAGAGAGAGGTAGAGATAAAGAGATAGATAGGAGGAATAGGGAGGGAGTGAGAGAGGGAGAGATGGGGAGATATAGAGATGGAGAGAGAGAAAGAGAGAGAGAGATATGTAGAGGGACAAAGAGAGACAAAAGAGAGGGAGCAAGAGAATAAGAGGTGAGAGAGGGAGAGACAACCTTCCTCTCTATCTATTTGCATATACCTATCTCCTTCTCTATCTCTCTCTAACTCATACACATGTACACTCCCTATCTCTCCCTCCTTATCTTTATCTCTATTTTTCCCTCTCTTTCTCTCTCTCCCTCTCTCTATACCTCTCTCTCTATTACTTGTCTCTGTAACCATATCTCTCTATATCTCCATCTCTCCCCTATCTCTCTCCCTCTCTCCCCCCCTCTTCTATCTCTACCTCCTCTACTTATCTCTCTCCCTCTCCTTCCCCTTCTCCATCTCCATCTCCATATTCCTCTCTATCTCTATCTCATTACCTCTCTAATCTCTCAATCTCTTCATTTTTCTATTCATATCTCTCCCACACTCCCTATTGCAAACACGACATGAGCCTATTTGTTATGGATCCTAATTGTCTTCCTGATTCAAAGGTTTTAGTTCAATCATGTTTGGATCCCTATAAGTGGATGCGTAGTTGATTTGAAGCTATCACTTCTCCATTGAGACCTTTGTTGCACAAAAAAAATATTTTCTAAATGACTTGCCAATTGACCTCATATATTGCACAAATGTATGCAAAAAATAGACCACCATTTTCCCTAAATAACCTTCACACCTCTTCGACATACCCATTGCACACCATGATGTGATTGCTACTTAAAAATAAAATGTTATGGTAATGACTTTCTAGAAGAAGAATTGAAAATAGTTTTAAATTAAGTGCAAATAAAAAGGCGTGGGAATCAAGTGCAACATGGAGAAGAAATTGTAATATTAGTCATTATTAAATATATAAGTAAAAAGGCGTGGGAATCAAGTGCAACATGGAGAAGAAATTGTCATATTTATCATTATTACACATATAAGTCAGGCTGCAATAGGGCCAAGAAGAAGTGAGGTCATTTTTGGATATGACTTTTTCTTGATCTTGTCGCCTTGTATTCTATTTTTGTATTTTATCTATTTTTCTGATAATACCCCATTGAAAGTTCTTATAAATTTGGGCTCATAAGTTTTCAGCACACAGTTGTGGCCATTATCGGAAGCATTTAAGAAAATGGAGAAGTTGCAGGATTGCCCTTTCCATCAAGGCAAAATTGCCCACCAACAAGTTATAAATGAAGATGGCCTCCTGTTTCCGATGGTTCTGTTGCCCCAAGATGACTATAACACCTTACAATCCTTTCTCCACACCATTGAAAGCAATAGAGAGTGGATCAACAATCAGCTGAAGAAGGTGGGAGTGTTGCTTTTCAGAGGATTTCCGCTGAAAACTGCATCAGATTTCAACACGGTTATGGAGGCATTTGGTTGGGAAGAAAAGGCATATTTGGGAGCAGCTTCAAGAACAAGGGTTGAGGGAAGAGTCTTTACTGCAAATGAAGCTCCTCTCCATATACCCATCAACTTCCACCATGAGATGGCTTTGGTATGTTTCTACACCTAATAAAAACATCCATCTTCAGTATATATTTGGTTTTTTTGCAATATCGTCATGAAAGAGCTTTTTAGAGAATCGACTGAGAACTTTGATTACAGAATCAGATCTGTATGCCCACCGTACACCATCAGAAGTTAATGCTAAAGTCGTCACAGTCATGGTAAACTCGTGAAGAAGTGTTCAGTTTTTTTAGACCGTCAGTTATGAAAAGTGTTCTGTTTTTTTGGACCGTTAGTTGAATTGGGTTTTAACATCTTTTTCTTCTTGTTAGAATTTCCACATATTATCAAAGTATTTTTCATTTCTTATATTTGTTTATATCATATATTTATTCAAAAGTAAAGCAGCAATCAATTTATTTTTTTAAATTAGATCTACAATTTTAATAAAATTAGAAAGAGTATTCTTTGTGTATTATCTTTTTAATTATATTTTTTCTTTTTGTTGAGGTAGTTTGAGGACTTTCCAACCAAACTAGCTTTTTTTTGTGAGATTGCTCCATCGGATGGAGGGCAGACTGCAATTTTGTTGAGCCATAAGATTACTGAAAGAATGGTAGAGAAACATCCTGAATTTGTAAGCAAACTCGAAAAAGAAGGGATGATTTATTCAACCATTTTGCCTGTAGAGGATGATCCTAACAATTTCTTAACAGGTTGGCAAACCTCGTACAAAACCAAGGATAAGGAAGAAGCAGAAAGAAGGTAAGAATTACATTAAATTTTGGCATTTAGCACATAATTTTTTGGAAAGATTTATTGAAAATTAATGCAATATATATCTATGAAATATTTTTAGGGCTAAAAATTCTGGGTTAAAAATGCCCAAGTTGAGTTGGGATGGGAACAAGATGATATTTCAAATAGGAGCCATTGTTTCTATCAGAGAAGTAGATGGGGATAAGAAAACTTGGTTCAATCTATTACTACTTAATTATCCAGAGGGTGGCCCTTCACTAGGAGATGGATCTATGATTCCTAAAGAGGTTATTGAATCATGCCTCCAAATTGCTGAAGAGGAGGCTATTGAAGTGAAATGGCAATTTGGTGATTTGGTTGTGTTAGACAATAGATTTGTAATGCATGCAAGAAGGCCTTCTAAACCACCTAGAAGAATACTTGCTTCCTTTTGCAAGTAATGTTATTCTTGTTTGCTTCAATTAGACTGTTTTTGTGTTCCTTATGTTCCTTATGTTATTATAGAATGAAGACTCTAAGAAATCTCTTATGTTTATTTTTATTGCCTTATCAACCCTATAATATTGGGTTTGTTTAGAGGCGAGCTAAACTTTGTACCTTATATTTTTGTCAATACAATGGATTTTGATGTGTTCAATCTTTTATGCACTATTAATAGGATATTATTGATTAGACTATATAAATTGCAATTAGATTGTATAAATTGTACATAATTATATAGAGTAAAATTTTGAGTGTTATAGGGAAGTTAGTAGAGTTGTTTGAATATAATGGTAATTGATAACATCTATTCATGGAATTTTACATTTTTAAAAAAACTAATGTTTGTGTCTTTCATAATAAACCACATGTGTTTTAACAAAAACTAGTACATTGGTCGTTTAGATTGGTCTACATTTTTGTAAGTAAACATAGAATTTGACAAGAGGTGACTATTTGGTTGAAGATTGAGGGTCCACATGTTATTATTAATGTAGTGGTTATAATATTATTCTTGAAAAGGTTGACACAATGTTCTATTTTAAATAAAATTTCATTGTTGAGTGCACATATTAAAATTGTTGAAGTCATATATTTCATTTCCTATTTTGATAGGATGTATTTTATAATTAATAACAATATTATAAATCTTTGCTAATGAACTCTAAACTTAGTCAATGATTAACAACTAAAATGTGATGTATACATTGTATGTCAACTATGCAAAATTGAATAGTACTTTTCCCATCCAATAGAACTAGATATTATTTCAAACATTAAAGGCTTAAAACATTGATGATGCTCAAGAAATGATCATATCATTATTTGTAATGTATGCCTTTGCAATAGTTGTTTACTCGAAAGCAAAGTAATAGAATCTACAAAGGTTTGTTAGTTTCATTTAGTATAAGCTATAAATAATATCTTATAATTGCTAGAATCTCTTTGAATTGGATAGTGAGATGAGATCTTGGGTTTTGACTATAGTAGACAACAATGGGCTTTTGAGGTATGCTTTATTTTTTGGACATTAGCAAATCCCAATTTAAAAGATGTTATTTATATGGAAGGGGCTATAAGTTGAAAAACAAAGATACCATCACCTACCTCTATTGAGTATTGATGGGAAACTTATAACAAAAGATTAATGACCCTAACTTCATACTTAGTTCTCAGTTCTAATGCTTAGTTTTTTTAGTCATTTCATTTGACATCTACACATGCTTCATTATTAACTCTTCTACTTTATCCTACAAATATCCCTTTATTCTTGTAGGGGACAAGGTATGCACACCTTAGATTTTAAGCACAATTTAGATGCCTCTTACATATTTGGAGTATGATGTAGTCTCATATGATAGACGCTACTTGGAGAGGACCCAATAGTTGTGCACTTTAACTTTGTACCTCTCATTGAAATCATATGTGATAATTTTGAATGACACTCAAATTTTTATAATAGCTCACTTGGCAAGTTCAATTCTTAAACCTAAGGTTTAGATCCACATCAATCAAATATGATGCTTTTAGTGAAGTGTCATAAAAGATACCCCAAAAAAGATTAGACCTATAACTATACATATCAAGTTTTGTTCGTAGACTCATTTGGCATCACATGATTTGTTGTTTTTTGAATTTAATTGACACATTTCATTCAATTATTAATAATAATTGTCAACACTAACAACTTTGAAGTCACAACTAACACTACTATACTAATAAAAGTACTAATCTTAAAATCGACAAATGTTATATCAAGTATTAGAACACACTCCAATATTGAATATTTCCCTTATAAACTCATGATATAAATCTCTCAACATAATAAACTTTAATTTATCTTACCTTCTATAGAAAATCCTCTTGTCATAAAATACAAACTAATAACATAAGTAAAAAAAAAACATTTAATAAAGGTGGGCATTAAATGTCACAAACATTCCACAAACACTCATCCAAAGTGCCCTAGTTAATTAGCATGATCAAATAAATGTATAAGCATTCAATGTTTTATATGGTTACAATCAATTTTTAGTACCTTATATTTTATGGGTAGAGGAAAATATTATGTGGCAATCTTTAGTTTGCACAACATGCCTCTCAAGATTAGAACATATTTTTTCATGACCAAGTGTCTAGCCTAGGTATATATGCTTCCACCATAACATCTAACGTGCCATCAGCTCTACAATCTCACAAAACTTGTGTGGTTGATATTTTGTTGTGATTTCCACATCTATGACTCCATAGTACAAATAGTATACTAGAAAAATAAGCCATAAAAATTTCACTGTTCATAATGTTCACTTGAAGATTTCTGGATTGGACTATGTGAAATTTTTTTTATCAATATTTTGGATCACTCTATGATCCTTTATCAGAATAAGGGAACAAGAGAAAATAATTGTCTTTTAAGAACCTTCATAGGATTACACCCAATAGATATTCACTCGAGCAATAAACAAAGATTGTCAATTTTCATATTCAATATTGATCTTGTCATGCTTATGCTAGTTATGTTCAGCTGGTCCTGTCCCGTGACTTTTATTGATTAGCTCTGGAGATCCATAACTTGCTCTACAAAATGATTTGTTCTTACCCATTTCTTTTTTCAACTTCAATTGATGAAGTACATGCTCAATAAAAACATGCATTGTTAGTTTTGGGGATTGAATTCTTATTTGAGCACTCTGCAATTCCCTGCTCAATGTCAGTTGCCTCATTTTCGGATTCGAAACAACCTGTGTAGCTTTCTTTTTCTTTCAAATGAGCCAAATCAATCATAGGATATTATTTTGCAGAATAATATCTATTTGAAATACATCTATGCTAATTTATTTTGGCAGTTGTTTTTCTATGAGAGAGTTCATTAATAAATCCGCTCATCTGCATAAGATAGGATTTTAATAGATACTTAAGAAAAAAGATATAGCATACAGAAGTTCACCCATTTGCGTGAATAGGCTTGTCGTAGATATTCTATGAATTCTTAGGACCCATCAACATTGAAAAGGCTTGTTTTTGTAGACATTGTTCAACTCAGAAAATATACCTGCATACATAAATCCATCCATCTAGATGGAATAGAATAGACATTTTGTTTACAAAATATTTTATCATTTCAGGAAGATTATTGGAGCATAGAACAATGTTTGGAGTGTCAAAGAAGGATTTTGATGTTGTGCAATCAACATTGACAACATATTTGCTGTACTAGAAAGAAAGAAAAAAGAAGAGCAGCAGTAAGAAAAAGGACAATAAGAAAGAGGTTGAAAAGAGGAGAGTTTTTCACAAAGGCTATGTTGTATCTGTCAAATCCTGGGCTGATTGTGGCATGATGACGATGATTACTATTCCACTGCCCTACCCCTGCTTGGGGTAAAGATAAGTTCCAAGCAAAAAGTATTCTAATGAGGAGATACTTTTCACCTATTTCAGTTTCTTTCTATATAGGAAATCAAATAATAACTATTATTTTTCGTTCATAACTGAACTGTAGCACCCACACACAATAATTAGGGCTTGGAATTGTTTATTTTTCTACGTTTTTCTTTTTGGATAAGTTGTAAAAAAAAGTTGTAACCCACCCACCATTGGATGTTTATTGTCTGTCTTTATCTAAGAAATTAGAGTGCTTTTGTTCACCAAGCATTATTAGAAAACACCACTGGAGAATTTCGTGCTTTTTTGTTTTCAGATGTAGATCGTTCTGTTCATATTTATTTGGGAGAAGGCAAGGGTAACATTCTCTAGTTTGGAAGGCATTAGGGGAAGTTTAAGGAACTGAACATAGATTACAAGTATATTATCTAGTACAAAAATATGTATTGTGGGCTAATTCTACATAAATCCACATTAATTACTAGGTAGATGAAAGTAGTTTTGGGCTCGTATTCCCTCTTAAAATTCCCTTTTCACTGCATTACCATTTTCGTGAATCTGTTCTCTCAATCTATGTAATTAGAAGGCTCCATGACAACTGTTTTTATTTGAGATTTCACAGTCAGACATATTGATTTGGGTGAGATTTACTATAATCCATGGACGCAATATCTCTTCCTTCCCTTTTTAGTTGTCCCATCTCCCCACAAGTAATGAAGGAACCAATGACCATCTGCATTGGAATCACCTATGAAAAAGAGTGCATTGAGAGATGGTTTGAGGAGGGTCATTTGTCATGCCCATCTATAATGCAGGCTTTGGACACACTGAACCTCCTAATTCACACTGACGAGATTCATCCAAGCTTCGTGCTCCTCCAATTCAGGGATACAGGGTACCACAACATTTCATCAAGGAACCCAAATGAGAAATAGATAGAGCAGATGCTGCTCAACATTAGAAATACTCCTGCCCACTAAGGAAATCTGAGAAGCCTAGCTGATCTGGCTAGGAAAACTGAGAGGAACAGGGCCTTTATAGCTGAATCAGGAGGCCCATCAGTGCTGATTTTTATATTATGCAGAACAAAAGTTATGTGTGGGGAAAAAGGATTAGCAATATTGGCGAGCCTCCCCATTCATAAAGCCAAGGAAGAATGTATGAGTTCTCTGAAAAGCCCAACAATCATGATTTGAATTTTCTGCACCGAGATGAATGTCAATCAACCACCAAAATTGCCATATAAATAATGTTCGCTATCAGGGCTGTGAGGAGAAACATAATGAAG
>VDFB02168118.1:140988916-141033349 GCA_007258455.2 Sequoia sempervirens | reverse complement strand
AACAAAGTGCTCACAGTTGAAAATCTCTATAAGTGAGGATTCCAAATACCTAATAGATGCTATCTATGTAAGAATGAGGCAGAGTCTGCAAATCATTTGTTTCTCCACTGTCTGTTTACTGCCACCATATGGAGTAAGTTTATGATTCTATGGAATATATCATGGGTTTTTCCTTATACTATTGAAGACTTCTTATGTCAATGGAAAGTTCCCTCTTTGAATCCTTCTATTCGAAGATTATGGGCTTTCACTTTCCCCTATATAGCATGGGGTGTGTGGAAAGAATGAAATAATAGACTCTTTGGAGACAAGGAAATGTCAGAGAACAATGTATTTGAAAAAAAATGCAGGTTAATTGTTGAAAACTATAATATCATTCCTCAACAAGAGAATAAAAAAGAGGCAGTGGTTTGCACTCCATATGATTTAAAGATAGCCAAGGAGTGGAAGATTAAAAATGATGTGTCTAGGGCTTCTAAACCTACAAAAAAAGATCAGATATAGGTGTGTTGGAGTTTTCCTTTGTGTGGTTGGTCTAAAGCTAATTTCGATGGTGCAACTAAGGGAAACTCAGGGTTGGCCGGAAGTGGAGGTGTGATTAGGGATTCTAATGGTACATTTTTAGTAGTGGTGGCTATTCCCATTGGATCTCAAACTAATCACGTGGCTGAAGCTATTGGAGCCTTTCATGTGATTAACTTGGTTGTTAGCAGGAATATTAAATACTTATGGCTCAAGGGAGACTCTAAAAACATTATTGATTGCCTCCTAGGGAAGTCCCCTCCATCATGGTCTATCAAGAGTTGGATAGAAGAGGCTAAGTCCCTCCTAGCTAATTTTGACAAAGTTAAAATTACTCATGCGTTTAGGGAAGCCAACAACGTGGCTGATTTCTTTGCTAATGAAGGGGTTAAACAATCAGAGCTGGTCACGTGGCAGAACCTCAGTGATCTTGGTGCCTACATCAAGGCTTTAATTAATTATGATATCATTCATGGAAAAGTAGCAATTTATTTCGATGATGAAAGTGAGTAGGGCCAAGTACTTCAACATCATTAGATTTGATGGGGCTGCTTTTAATTTCTTAATTGGAAATAAGAGGCAACACATTTTGGGGGTTCTCTGGTTTGGATGCGACATTTCATTTCAGACTTTTTTCTCTGGTAGTGAGGTGTTTGTGACAATGGGAGGAGATAGGAAAAGGGTGGAGCTGAAAACCTACAAAATGCATAAGAGGAATCTGAGGGTCTGGGAAAAAATTGAAGGTGGTGGGATGATCCCATTCATTGAGAAGCTTCATGGGCCTGATTTGAAGGCTACCAAGTACTTTGAGAAAAATTGGAAGAATGGGGAAATATTTTTGTTTGGTAGGTAGGTCAAGGTGGACGAGAACCTCATTGGAGAGGTGACTGGCATGTCTACTGAGGGAATGAAATTATTTCGTGATAGAAGGTTCTTTGATGAAGCGGTTATCAGATTCCCTAGGAAAGACAAAGAAAAGACCAAGCTGATAAAAGTCTCCAACAACTACTTTGAAGTGGATACGATTAAATCGCTATGGAGGAAGGTGCTCAAAATCATTATGGAATACATTACTTTGGACGGTAGATTCACCAGGGTTTATGGCTACCACTTCACCTTGCTCAACCATTTCTATCATAAGGTAAGGGTTTATTTACCTTATTACTTGTATTGTTCCATGAGTAATAGCCTGGAGGATCATAGGAAGGATCCTACAAAATACCCTATTCTGCATTCTGGCCTTATTAGGCTCATTTATGAACATTTTCAAAATATGTTAGCCTTATCCAACCCTATCCTGGCCTTGCCCTCAGATGATGAGGATACTAAGGATAGTGTTTCAGAGGAGGGTAAGGAGCTTGACCCTGAGTGGAATGTTGAAAGTCCCCTGAACCCTAATTTTGATGAAAACCCAATAGGGTAATCCGGAGTCCCCAAGAATGGCTAATTTCAACATTTGATTTTTATTTCTCCATAAGAGGGAGTTCTTTTAGGAAAACCATATTCATCCAAATTAACATTTTCTTGAATTTGTTGTTTCTTTGTGAATAAAACTCATTGTTGTTTCTTTGTTGATATCAAAAAAAATTATTGTTTCTCTATTTCCATAAGTTCCTTGATACCACTAAGGGACTCTATTTCCAAATGTTAATAATGATGGGATGGGGAAATGGGAAGTAGTTCCAACTATTAACAAAATCCTTTAAGGAGGGGAAAACCCAACAAACCAACAAAGAATTAAGAACATTATTCCAAACCTCCATAGTGATGGGGAAACTTAAGAATAGGTATTATATGCTTTCAACATCCTCATAGCATAGAGGGCATCTATTAATAAAATAAAACATGTGCCTATTGAGGCTATCAACTATAAGAATATTCCCATGAATAAGAGGCCACAAGAAGCAATTGACTTTGGGGGTGAGGTTAGGTATATCCAAATCTATTTCTAGTCAAAATTACTATGGGGGATGCCCAATTTCTCCATCATACTGAATGTACATTTGATAGCAAAAAATCTTGAAGGATTACTACTCCAAATCTAGGTGTCCCTTTTATTTTGAGAGAAGAAGTTGCGTTCCGCAATTTTGTTCCTCAACTCCAACAAAATTACTTCTTCGTTTGGATAGAAACTGCCCCTAAACTATATTCATATAGCTTTTTTCTCTTTACATTTCTTCCATTTTAGGGTAGCCCCATCCCAATCAACATAGTTGTTAAGATTATCCCCATAAGATTTGGTAAGCTTAATTTTGATGTTGTTGAATTGATTTAATGAAGAGAAGGAAAGGCCATTAGACTAGATGTCCTCCCAAAACCCAATATATTGAGTATTACCAACCCTTATTACAGTTCCTTTCTTAATGATACCTCTTACATTCACTAGGTTATTACAAATAACTAAGCGTAATGGTAACTCTGATCCCATGAAATTATTTTGGTTCTCATTAGCAAGGTATTCATCTTTTAAAATCACAACCTAGTCTTTATCTTCAGTCAAAAGAGCCAACAAATACTGGCAAGAAACACATTGTTGAAGAAAATCAATTTTATGATACCCAAAGCCCCATTATTTTTTTGCAAACAAACATGTTCCCATTGGACCAAGGCAATTCTAGACTTCTCCTCCATTCCTTTCCATAGCGAGTTCCTCTAGATCTGTTCAATTTTGGAAGCTATACAAGCAAGGACCTTAAACAAAGAAAGGAAGTACATCAAGATGTTTTGTAGCCAAGCTTTTAGAATTTTTAGTTTCCCAACTTAGCTTAGCAACTTACCCTTCCATTATCTAGTTTTTTTTTAATAATAAAAACTAAAATTAAAATAATATAGACTACTATAATTTTAAATTTTACATAGGAAAGGCTCACTAACTTTGGTAGATGTTATTATCAAGCACATTATTATTAATTTTGTTGAATATAGTGAAAATTTTAATTTCAAAATAAAATAAAATTATTTTTATATGAAAAAATATTTATATTAATATTACATGTTTCATAGTCATAATATTGTTCAAATTTTATATATGTTAAAGTGAAATATAATATTTGTTAGAAATTGAGACAAAAGTTACAAATCTATCATTTCTTCATTCAACAAAATCAATCATCAACCACTACATTACAATGGATTTATAAAGACTTCCAACCAACTAACTCCTTATAACCACATAGCAGCTAACTAACAACTAATATTTATTATATACAATTAACCTATGTTAAACACTATTTTCTAATATACCCTTAATGCTAACATAGGAAACTTTATGGTTGTCACCCCTTCAAATGAAAAAACTCATTAGATATTGGTTTCCACTATACTGCATCCGATTACAAAATACCCTTGTTACTCTTCTACATAAAACAAAAATTTCTCCAATTACAAAAGCACAATTTAACCTTATTATGCAGTTTGGTAGCATTTTGCTTCCTTCTAGTCATCGAAGTTAGTCTAGGAAGATAGAATACAATCTGTGCACATTTATTTCCCAAATTTGCTTGCATTTCTATCATCATTTTCTCTTCCTCAAGTGAGAACTCGCATATTTTGTCATCTGCATTGGACGCGGTGTGATATATCAATGTGGAAATAAACCATTGGTTCATATAAAACTCCAATTGTGCGCCCTACTCCAATTTCGTAAATTCATTGTGTTTTATCAACTAAATCTCTGAAAGTATGGTTTGTGGACGACTGTCATCCCTGCAACCATTTCCACAAATTATCTGAACCTATTCTTTTATGAGCCTATTATTTGAAGGCAAAATAAACAAACAAAGTGATCTTCTGATCACAAAACAAGCAAACATACAAAAGCCCCAAATTGCCTTAGAGAAGAAGAGGCAGGGCATCAATATATAGAGTTCCAGATTTACAAAGGAGTTATGGCACACAACCACAATGACCAATAACTCAACCATAATACTAAATGCAAAACAACAAAGTCAAGAAAAGCAACTACAATGTTTAATGAGCCCAATGGGCATTACAAATATGTCAAGAAAGGCTGCAGCACATGTTGTAGACTAATATGTGCTGATAAATGTTGTCATTCTCCCCCATAATGACCATTGGGAAGAACATGAAGTAGATCTCTAAGTTTCTGGAACCTTTCACGAGCTAGAGACTTCGTGAAAATATCTGCTAGCTGATCTTCTGTACTACAGTACACGATCTCAATCAATCCCTGTTGAACCAACTCTCTGATGTAGTGGTGTTGAATCTCAATATGTTTGGTCCTGCTATGAAACACTGGATTCTTAGTCATTTGTATAGCACTCTTGTTGTCACAATACAACAATGTAGGTCCAGTTTGTATCTGGTGCAAATCCTCCAATAGTCGTCTCAACTACACTGTTTGGCATGCTGCTGATGTTGCAGCTTTATACTCGGCCTCTGCTGTAGAAAGTGAGACAGTTGGTTGTTTCTTGGACTTCCAAGAGAAAACTGCAGAACCAAGACTAAAAGTATAACCAGAAGTAGACTTTCGGTCATCTGTGGAGCCTGCCCAATCTGAATCTGTATAACCAACCAACTTGCTATCCTCTGAATATTGAAATTTGAGTCCATAACTCAATGTCCCTTTGACATATCTAAGAATCCTCTTAGCTGCATTCCAATGTGTTTGCTTAGGTTCTGACATGAACCTAGATACCAAGCTCACTGCATAAGTGATATCTGGTCGAGTAGTAGTTAAGTAGATCAAACTACCAATCAACTGTCTATATAGAGTAGGGTCCACTAGATCTGACACATCTAAGCTAGACAATTTAAGTCCAACTTCAATAGGTGTTGCAACTGGTTTGCAACTATTCATCTGAAATTTCTGTAGGATGTCTGAAGCATATTTTTTCTGAGACATGAATATTTCATCTTTGTTTTGCCATACTTCTATACCAAGAAAATAGTGCATCTGTCCCAAATCTGTCATCTCAAATTCAGCAACCATAGCCGCTCTAAACTCTGCAAATAAAGCTGGATTGTTCCCAGTGTAGATAAGATCATCAACATAGAGAACTAAGATACAAATATCCTTATCTGAGCTCCTAATATAAAGGTTTGGATCTGATTGACTTCTTAAGAAACCTTTCTGCTGTAGGTATGAGTCTATCCTTGAATACCATGCTCTTGGTGCTTGCTTAAGACCATACAAGGCCTTCTTTAATCTGTAAACATAATGCTCTTTAGAGGTTATTTCAAAACCTCTAGGTTGAGAAACATACACTTCCTCATCAATATATCCGTTCAAAAAAGCACTCTTTACATCCATTTGATAAACTATCCAACTCTGTTGAGCTGCCAAAGCCAAAACCAATTTGATAGTATCCATGCGTGCTACAGGTGCAAATGTTTCAGTGTAATCAATACCTTCCTGTTGAGTGTATCCTTTGGCTACCAATCTAGCCTTATGCTTATCAATGCTTCCATCAGATTTATATTTAGTTTTATACACCCATCTTGTACCAACAATTTCCTTACCAGGAGGTAGCTGAACCAAATCCCATGTGTCGTTCCTTTCAATTGTTTCTATCTCACTATGCATTGCTTCAACCCACTCTTCTTTTTCTTGAGCTTGTTCAAATGTTTGTGGTTCATTACTTTCCATGATTTGAGTCATCAAAGCATAATTCACTTTTGCTTGTGATCTTGTTGTCATTTTCTCAAAATTTGAATCCAACATAAGAGTTGATGGATGATTCTTTTCTGTTCTTCTTTGATATTTTTGATACCTTCTTGCTCCTGTACTAGAAGACTCAGGTTCATTTTCTTCTTCTTCTCCTTCTTCAACTTCATCAATCATTATCTCTTTTCCCTTTGTTTCATTTTCCTTGCTATATTCTGCTGCTTCATTGAATACCACATCTCTACTTATAACAAGCTTCTTTCCTATTGGGTCATACAATCTATATGCTTTATTTTCGGATCCATACCCAATAAAAATACATTTTAGGCCTTTATCATCTAACTTAGACCTTTTTTCTTTTGGTATGTGTGCATAACCAACACAACCAAATACTCTCAAGTGATTAACACTTGGCTTTACCCCAGACCATGCTTGTTCAGGAGTCATTCCTTTAACTGCTTTTGTAGGACTTCTATTTAGAAGATACACTGTTGTACATACTGCTTCTGCCCAATAACTTTTATCTAAATTCTTCTCTTTCATCATGCTCCTTGCCATTTCAACAATTGTCCTATTCTTCCTTTCAGCAACTCCATTTTGTTGTGGAGTGTAGGAAGTAGTGAACTCTCTCTTGATTCCATGATTTTTGCAAAAATCTAGAAACTGATTTGATTTGTATTCACCTCCATTGTCCGACCTTATCACTTTGATGTACTTACCACTTTGTTTCTCAACCAACTTCTTGAATTCTACAAATTTTTCAAACACTTCTGATTTTGAAACTAAACAATATACCCAAGTTTTTCTTGAGTAATCATCAATGAAGGTGAGAAAATACTTAGATTTATTCAAAGAAGGTGTTTCCATAGGACCACACAAATTCGTATGGATTATCTCAAGATGCTGCTTAGCTCTACTGGATTTACCAATTGGAAAGCTAACTCTGTGTTGTTTGCCGACAACACATTCTTCACACACTTCTTTTGTATTTTCAATGAAAGGTAGACCTTCAACCATTTTGAATCTCTTGAGTAAGATTAACCCACTAAAACTGAGGTGACCATATCTTTGGTGCCAAATTTTACTTTCATTCATTTCACTAGACCTTAATGCTTGGTTTCCATGAGTGAAATGAAGAGGAAACATCCTATCACCTGTCATCCTTGCTCTTGCAATAACTGCATTCCTTTTTAACTTGTCTCTTATTATGCACTCATTCTTATCAAAAGTTACTTGATAATTTTGTTCTAGCATTTGTCCAACAGACAACAAATTCTTTTTTAGTGCTGGGACCAATAGTGTTTCATTGATATGTTTAACTTCACCATATTCTGTGGTAACTGCAATTGTACCTTTTCCTTTGCTTCCATGAGATTGATTATCTCCTAGTACTACTGTACTTTGATGTTTCTCATCCAAATTAACAAATAAATGCTCATTAGATGTCATATGTGAAGAACATCCAGAATCAATATACCAAATATTATTTTCATTGGCATTTGCATTAAAGCAAGACATAAACAAATTTTGTTTATTTTCAACAATACTATGAGCATTTCTTTTTTCTGTTTCACCTTGTTTACTCCAACAGTCTGATGCATAGTGTCCAAACTTGTTGCAATGAAAGCATTGGAAATTCTTTTATCATAGTCTCCCCTATTGTTTCTACCTCTTCCTCTTCCAGTACCTCTGAAGTTGCTACTTCTTCCTCTGAAATAATTACCTCTTCCTCTAAAATTACTAGATTCACCTTTGTATTCATTTTTATTTTGATTCCTAAAAAATGTGTTTCTTTTTCCTCTTATGCTTGCTTTAGAGGAAAATGCTTGCTCTAAGCTTTCTTCATTACTTTTCATTCTTTCTTCAGCAGTTAATAAAATTCCACTTAGCTCATCTATTTGCATAGTTGTGAGATCTTTGGAAATCTCAATTGTAGAAACCACACCATCAAATTTAGAAATCAAACTCCTTAGAATTTTCTCAATGACATGCTTGTCATCTACATCTTCCCCTAAAACTTTCATTTGACTTACTAGACCTTCTACCTTTGTTAGAAATTGATTCACAGATTCACTAGTAGTCATCTTTACATTTTCAAAAGTTTTCCTCATTGTCTGTAATTTTGCAGTTTGCGCACCTTGATATGCATTATTCAATATTTTCCATGCTTGCTGAGAATGAATAGCACCACTTATCCTAGGAAAGATTGCTTGATTAATTGCACCTTGAATCAGAAATAGGGCTTCATTATCCTTCTTTATACTTGCTTTGTATTCTCTTTTCTGTTGATCATTTAATGCATTAAATGCAGTTGTATCTAGTTCTACATACCCTACTTGTACAATTTCCCACAAATCTTTAGATTTGAGTAAGGTTTGCATCCTAGTACACCAATATGTAAAGTTGTCTCCTTCAAATACGGGAATTAACATGTTAGACATAACATTTCCTGCCATGTTTGCCATAAAAATGTGCACAATGACCCAAAAGTTCAACACAAGTTTCAGAGAGATCTTTGCAAATAGATACTCCCCTTGTCCTTTCAAATAGGACCCACACGCAAAAATATTTTTTTTATTATTATTTTGTCTTGGAATAAGTGTCGGCTTCAACCGATAATGCACTTAAATCCAAACAATTCCCTTATCACTTTTACAAGAAAGACTTCAAGAGATTCAAGGTTAAAAACCCTCTTAAAAAAGAATCTCATTCCAATATTACATATCATAAAACTTTCTATGCACCTTTTTTTCTTATAATAATCAAGAATATAAAGGCAAACATAAATATCTAAAAACCCTTTTTCTAAAAAGGTTTACTAATAAAAGGCTTTAACTAAAAAAAGATTTTCACGTGGCTTAAAAGAACTACTTTTAGCCTCTTAAAATGGAGTGAAAATATTCACGTGTTTCTTTTCTTTTAAATGGGAGACTTTTGTTTTTTTTTTGAAAAAACTTGAAGTTCTAAAAGCCTTTAAAACAAAACGTGGAGATCTAAGTCTTCAAAATCAGAAATTTATATAAGGAAAAAATAGACCATCGACGTTTTCATACGCCAATCTCCAGTTTTTAAAACTTTAAGATAGCTACTTGTAAAGAAATCTGTGTGTCCTTTTTCACTGTTTGCATGCCTCCTCCGTTCAGTCAACACATCTCCTCCTTCTGTTTGCACTGTCTGCACGCCTCTTCCACGGGCCTTCTTTCAACCTGCAGACAACACAGAGCACATACAACAATTTCCTTTGGCTGGGCGAATATTACTGTAATCTTCAATCAGCAATTCTGAACTTCAGTCCAGCAATCTTTTTTTGTGCAAGCAATCAAAGACTTCAGCTCATCTGAGATACTGCACTATGAATCTCCTACGATGACTGGTGGCTTTCTTTCAAACTGGCTCTGATACCAGATGAAGGCAAAATAAACAAACAAAGTGATCTGCTGATCACAAAACAAGCAAACATACAAAAGCCCCAAATTGCCTTAGAGAAGAAGAGGCAGGGCATCAATATATAGAGTTCCAGATTTACAAAGGAGTTATGGCACACAACCACAATGACCAATAACTCAACCATAATACTAAATGCAAAACAACAAAGTCAAGAAAAGCAACTACAATGTTTAATGAGCCCAATGGGCATTACAAATATGTCAAGAAAGGCTGCAGCACATGTTGTAGACTAAATACAAAGTCATAAATGTAACTCAAGAAGCACTCTTAGGTATGTACAATGAAAGAAACTTTACCTATAGCACTCTCACTCACACTCTCAGTTTTCTTCCAATGATTTAGAACCCTAATGATCATGTCTAATTGTCATAGAGAGTGATAATCCACTCTTCATAAACTTGTAGAAACCAAAAGGTTTTATATTATGTGTTCAAATAAGTGAAAACATTACAAAAATCTCTACTAAATGGTGACAATAGAGGGTTTTTTAAGGCAACCAAATTTCATTTTAAGGTCCCAAGACAAAATTCAAATGCTTTAGTGTTGAGGGTTTAGATTTTACAGTTTAGGGTCTAGGGTTTAGCAAACTTAGGGTGAATTTTGGGTGGCCCTTGGCATAATTTAGACTTGCAACTTATTACTGGACGACAGGTCACATCTCTTAGATTTATGAATTTTCTAACTAAATTTTCATAAACAAAAAAATCAAGATAAACTTTTATGAATTTTAACTATTCTTTAACATATTGTTTTCTAATTTAATTATAATTTAACATTGAAACTAAAGTTTAATATATATTGTTTTTCCATACAAAGCAAATAAAATTGCAAAACATTTACAATGCAAATGAATTTTTGAGCTTGAAATTACTCTAGTTTCAAAATCAAAATGATTTTAATTGATTTTTTAAAAAGGTGCAATGCACCCAAATTATTAGGGGTAAACACTTTTTTTGACTGGAGCTATGAATTGGATACAACAAACCACAAGAAACAAGCAAACTTGCTAGCACACAGGCCCATCGAAGGCACAACAAGGCCTGCAAGCACTTTGGCCCAAGATTTGAACTCGGTGGCCGCCGCTACAACTAAGCGATTTCTGACCATCGAACTTCACTTCTCATGGGCAAATGATTTGTTCAATTTCAATTTAGGGTTTTAACAAAAAAAAATGTTCCAATTCAATTTAGGGTTTCAATTTCTAAACAATTAGGGTTTTTAATGCAATTTTTTTGTTTCAATTCAAACTAGGGTTTTTCAAATTCAATTTTTTTCGTTTGATTTGAATTCAGGGTTTCAAAAAGCTTGATTAGGGTTTGTAAATGCAATGTTTTTATTTCATTTCGATTTATAGGGTTTTGAAATACATTTTTTTTTGTTTTGTTTCAATTAGGGTTTTCAAATTCAATGTTTTTTGGTTTAATCGAACAATTTAGGTTTCAAAAGTTAAATTTTGTTTGTAAAACACAATTCAAGGTTCATTTTTTCATTTTTATTAAAAAACCTTCAAGTTTTATTGCATTTTTTTGTCTATTTTTACAATTATTCATTTCTACTATAACAGTTAAAAAAATGCTCAAAACATAAAAAAATTTTAAAATGCTAATTCACTTATTATTTTCTCTTCCAAAAATTTCAATTCAAATAGAAAATGCAAAAAGGGGATTTAGGCGGTACCGAAGTTGATTGGGGGTCACTGTGGCTGCATCTCAGTGGTCCTTGGCCTCATTTTGCAAGGAATTTATTTTAAAAAATATAAATAGCAATAGTTAAAATAGGATCTCGATTTCTACCAAACAGATCTCGATTTATGTTGAAATTGGGATCCTGCTTTCATAGCAATCGTGATCCCGTGCCTTGTCCATTGGTTCGATCTTATGGAAATCCGGACCGCCTGCGGTCGCCTCGGATCTCAAAGTCAATGGGATCTCCATTTTAAAAAAATCGATCATGTTTCCTCAAAGTCGCATTTCACTTTTTGGTTAAGGAAAACTTCCAATGCCAGGACTCAACTTTGTGCACTTACCCACATTAGTCGCTGAAGTTCAGCTCTTGAGAGCTCCTGGAAGCTCTTGATGGAGCCAAACCGAAACTAGAAGTCACTGTTTACAATGCAAAACCCCCCAAAAATTCGTGACAAACATCGTTATCCCATATAGCTTTGAGACACACCTAGTTTGATAATTAATTGACTAAATGATGCAAGTTGTGACATCAATGACCTTTCCCATCAACAGTGAGTTAAAGTTAGTTAATAAATCAAGATGTACTTAGTTATGGTGGAGACAATGTCTCATGATAAGACATTTCCTGAAATAAAATTCCTATGGACCTACCACTTAGAAACTCTTATATTTTATATTTGTAAATTCATAGTCTATGTCACTATGTTTGTGTTGCAAAAACAAAATGAAACAACACAAGAAACAAAGACAAAGTGGAGAACTAACTTCAGAGGCTTTAATGTTTAAGATTCTACGAGGTTTATATGATTATTAGCTATAGAAGAAGGGGCTTCTTTGTTGCCACTGGACTTCACTTTGGTACCACATTTATTTTATAATCAGTCTACTTTAAGGCTGAAATTTTGTTAGGAAGATTTGACCTAGAATATTCTTTATCAAAGATGACAAATTAGATGCTTGATTGGCTGAAATTTTTAGTTTTGTTTTTTTCTTGAATACCCGTTTTATTAAATTTTATATGTACAATATGATATGTAGTTGGTTCTAAATGTTATATAGTAGATCATAGCTCTAAATTCATGTGTAGAGGTACTATCCATTTTGGTAGATTCTATTTTTTAATTTTTAATTAGATAACACATTTGAGTTGACAAGGGATGAGGGTTTCTCTCTTTATATGATATAGATCTGCATGTAACATAAGTAGATAAATTTATCCTTAATTATGCATTCAAAAACATGTATGACCAGTTTTACTTTATAAAATATTACTTATAATTGAAGTACCTTTCTTATATTTATTATTATATATTATATGTTATTAAAAAAATAATTATTGTAATATTTTTTTAATATATATTACTATTTAAATTAATTTATAAGAACATAACAATTTAATTGATTTAGAGAGGTATTATATCATCCGCTGAAGTTCAAATTAAATTTTTAAACTAAACTTGTTATTTAAATTAAATATATTTATTTATTATTATATTCAATATTTTAATTTAACATAATATAATGTATTAAATATATTTTTTAAATATATTATATAATAAAATTATGTATTTATATTAACTTATGTTATATATTTAAAATTTATATATTTGTTATTTAGGTTACAAATAAAATTTATATTATATTGATATTTGATTATATATACTAGATATATAATATATAAAAGGGAAGACAAATATAAACAAAAAATATAGAGATTAAGAAAAAGAGGAGGATAAAGAAAGAAAAAGGAAAATAGAGAACATGAGAGATAGGGGATGGGAGACAGATACAGTGAAACAAGGAGAAAGAAAGAGAGAGGTGGAGAGAGAATGAAAGAGAGAAAGATAAGAGATAAGATAGAGGAGAGGAGAGAGGAAATAATCCCATCTCTCCCTCGTCTACCTATCTCTCCCTCCCTCACTCTATATTCCCCCTCACTCTCTCTCCCCATCTCTCCCTCTCCCACTTCCTCCCTATCTTGGCTATCTATCTCTCTACCTCTATTTCTCTCCCTTTCTCTTCTCATGTATCTCTATCTCTCTCTCTTTCTCTTCCTATATATACAAAATCATTATCACTAGTGTTGGCAATAAAATATAAGATTATGCATACACATGATTGATAATGGTATCTATTAGTTTCTTGTATTTTTCATGAGCATTCTAAGTCAGGGACTACACCAAAAACTATTATAACTTGGACTGTCTCCATTGACTTGCTAAGAAGACTTATTGGACAATGTGATTTCTATCCTTTGTCTCACTCACAACTTGCAAGGAGTATCCATGAACTTGTTGCGTCAGTCGATCAAGTTAGTGGTTTCTATTTCCTTTCATCTTTATTTTTTTCATTGATAATAGTAGGTTGGGTTTGTTGTTTTTTTATTAGTATTTAACGGTCTTGCAATTTTGATATAGAAAAGCTCACAAAAGTAGGTGGTGCATCAAGTGTTTCCCAAAATCATTGTGTATAGTTTAGTTAACCCTTCATTGACCCCTTCACTTGTCATGGTATGTACCATTGTCAACTAATTATCAGATTTTGTATACCATCATAGAGATAGGAAGATAGAGGGGGGGGATGAAGATAGAGGTAAAGATGAAGATAGAGGGAGAGAGGAAGAAGGAAATAAATAGATAGAGAGATAGAGGGAGAGATAGAGATAGAGATATTAGGATAGACAGAGGAAGCGGGAGAGGGAGAGATAGAGAGATATAGATGGTGAGATAGATAGATAGAGATATAAGGAGATATAAAGAGAGGGGGAGAGAGAAACAAAGACACATAGACAAATAGAGAGAAGTATAGATACAAATAGATATGGAGAAAGGGGGAGAGAAATAGGAGAGAGAAAGAAAGAGATATGTGGGAAGAGAAAGAGAGAGGTAGAGATAAAGAGATAGATAGGAGGAATAGGGAGGGAGCGAGAGAGGGAGAGATGGGGAGAGATAGAGATGTAGAGAGAGAAGAGAGAGAGATAGGTAGAGGGACAAAGAGAGACAAAAGAGAGGGAGTGAAAGAATAAGAGGTGGGAGAGGGAGAGATAACCTTCCCTCTCTATGTATTTACATATACCTATCTCCCTCTCTATCTCTCTCTAACTCATACACATGTACACCTCGATTTTGACTTTTCGATGATTTCGCCTCGACGATCGACTCGACTTCGACGATCTGATTTTCGATCTTTATCTCCTGATAATATGTCTTATTAGAACCGGATTTATTCTCGATGTTTATCCTTGATCACTCTCTCCATTGAGACCTTTCTTGTACAAAAAAATCTTTTTTTCTAAACACGGTTAATTGGCCTCATATATTGCACAAATGTATGCAAAAAATAGACCACCATTTTCCCTAAATAACCTTCACACCTCTTGGGCATACCCATTGCACACCAAGATGTGATTGCTAGTTAAAAATAAAATGTTATGGTAATGACTTTCTAGAAGAAGAATTGAAAATAGTCTTAAATTAAGTGCAAATAAAAAGGCGTGGGAATCAAGTGCAACATGGAGAAGAAAATGTCATATTTGTCATTATTACACATATAACTCATGCTGCAATAGGGCCAAGAAGAAGTGAGGTCATTTTTAGATATGACTTTTTCTTTAGACCTTGTCGCCTTGTATTCTATTTTTCCTCTCTTTGAGAGAAAGCCGCCACAATCTGGGTTTTCAACATTTTTGGTCTTAATACGTTTCTGATGATACCCCATTGAAAGTTTTATAAATTTGGGTTCATAAGTTTTTAGCATACAGCTGTGGCCATTATTGGAAGCATTTAAGAAAATGGAGAAGTTGCAGAATTGCCCTTTTCATCAAGGCAAAATTGCCCACCAGCAAGTTATAAATGAAGACGGCCTCCTGTTTCCGATGGTTCTGTTGCCCCAAGATGACTGTAACACCTTACAATCCTTTCTCCACACCATTGAAAGCAACAGAGAGTGGATCAACAATCAGCTTAAGGAGGTGGGAGCGTTGCTTTTCAGAGGATTTCCGCTGAAAACTGCATCAGATTTCAACGCGGTTATGGAGGCATTTGGTTGGGAAGAAAAGGCATATTTGGGAGCAGCTTCAAGAACAAGGGTTGAGGGAAGAGTTTTTACTGCAAATGAAGCTCCTCTCCAAAAACCCATCAAATTCCACCATGAGATGGCCTTGGTATGTTTCTACCCCTAATAAAAACATCCATCTTCAGTATATATTTGTTTTTTTTTGCAATATCTTCATGAAATATCTTTTTAGTGAATCAACTGAGTAGTTTGATTACAGAATCAGATCCATATACCCACCGTACTCCATCAGAAGTTAATCTTAAAGTCGTGACAGTCATAGTGAATTGTGCAGAAGTGATCTGTTTTTTTAGACCGTCAGTTGTGAAGAAGTGTTCTGTTTTTTTGACCGTCAGTTGAATTGGGTTTTAACATCGTTTTCTTCTGGTTAGAATTTCCACATATTCTCAAAGTTTTTTTGTTTTTCTGTAGGACATATCGCCAAGGGGTCCCCCCATCTGTTTTCTTTAGACCGTTGAAGAAGTGTTCTGGTTTTTAGATCGTCAGTTAAATTGGGTTTTAACATTATTTTTTTCTGGTTATAATTTTCACTTTAGGTTAGAGCCAAGGTCTAAGGGGTATATATTTTGCCAAAATTTGCCGGCATCTTTTTTTAGGTATCGAAGCCTTAGCACTCAGCAAGACTTGATCTCTAGCGGGCTCATTTAAAACCCTTCAACTTCACTAGTAGACCAACGGTCCATTGACATCAAAGTATTTTTCATTTCTTATATTTGTTTATATATTAAATAAAACAGCAATTAATTTATTTTTTTAAATTAGATTCTACAATTTTAATAAAATTAAAAAATAGCATTCTTTGTGTATTATTTTTTTTTAATTACATATTTTTCTTTTTGTTGAGGTAGTTTGAGGACTTTCCAACGAAATTAGCTTTTTTTTGTGAGATTGCTCCACCAGATGGAGGGCAAACTGCCATTTTGTTGAGTCATAAGATTACTGAAAGAATGGAAGAGAAATACCCTGAATTTGTAAGCAAAATCGAAAAAGAAGGGTTGATTTATTCATCCATTTTTCCGGCAGAAGATGATCCTAACAATTTCTTAAGAGGTTGGCAAACCTTGTACAAAACCAAGGATAAGGAAGAAGCAGAAAGAAGGTAAGAATTACATAAATTTTTGACATTTACCCCATAATTTTTTGAGAAGATTTTATTGACAATTAATGCAATATATATCTATGAATTGGTTTTTAGGGCTATAGATTCTGGATTAAAAATGCCAAAGTTGAGTTGGGATGGGAACAAGATGATCTTTCAGTCAGAAGCCGTTGTTTCTATTAGAAAAGTAGATGGAGATAAGAAAACTTGGTTCAATCTATTACCATTTAATGGTCTAGAGCATGCCCCTTTACTAGGAGATGGATCTATGATTCCTAAAGAGATCATTGAATCATGCCTCCAAATTGCTGAAGAGGAGGCTATTGAAGTGAAATGGGAAGTTGGTGATGTGGTTGTGTTGGACAATAGGTTTGTGATGCATGCAAGAAGGCCTTCTAAACCACCAAGAAGAATACTTGCTGCCTTCTGCAAGTAATGTTTTTTTTTTTGCTTCAATTAGGCTATATTTGTGTTGCTTATGTTGTTATAGATGGAAGACCAAGAAATTTCTTATGTTTACTTTCATTGCTTTATCGACCCTATAATATTGGGTTTGTTTAGAGCCGAATTAAACTTTGAACCCTATATTTTTGCCAATACAATAGATTTTGATGTGTTAAATCTTGTATGCTCTATTAATATGATATTATTGATTAGATTGTATAAATTTTACATAATTATATAGAGTAAAATTTGGAGCGATATAGTAAAGTTGGTAGAGTTGTTTGAATATAATGGTGTAGTTGATAACATCTAATCTTTGAATTTTGTAATTTTTAAAAAATAATGTTTGCATCTTTCACAATAAACCGCATGTGTTTTAACAAAGATTGATACATGGATGGTTTGGATTGGTCCACATGTTTGTAAGTAAAGCATATAATTTGACAAGTAAGAGGTGACTATTTGGTAGAAGATTTAGTGTCCACATGCTATTATTAATGTAGTTGTTATAATATTATTATTGAAAAGGTTGGCACAATGTTCTATTTTCAATAAAACTTCATTGTTGAGTGAACATGTTAAAATTGTTGAAGCCATATATTTCATTTCCTATTTTGATAGGATTTATTTTATAATTAATAACAATATTATAAATCTTGGCTAACAAACTCTAAACTTAGTAAATGATTAACAACTAAAATGTGATATATACATTGCATGTCAACCATTTTGAATAGTACTTTTTCCATCCAATAGAACAAGATATTATTTCAAACATTAAAGGCTTACAACACTGATGATGCTCAAGAAATGACCATATCATTATTTGTAATATACCTTTGCAATAGTTATTTTCTAAAAAATAGAGTAATAGAATCTACAAAGGTTTGTTATTATCATTTAGTATAAGCTATAAAAAATATCTTCTAATTGCTAGAATCTCTTTGAATTGGATAGTGAAATGAGATATTTGGTTTTGACTATGGTGGACAACAATGGGTTTTTGAGGTATGCTTTCTTTTTGGCACATTGGCAAATCCCAATTTAAAAGACATCAATTATATGGAAGGGGCTTTAAGTTGAAAAAAAATAGAAGATATCATTAGCTGCCTAAATTGAGTATTGATGGGCAACTTGTAACAAAATTTTAATGAGCCCAACTTCATGCCTAGTCCTTAGTGCTAATGCTTAGGTTTTTTAGTCACTTCATCTGACATCTACACATGCTTCATTATTAAGTCTTCCACTCTATCCTCCAAATATCCCTTTATTCTTGTAGGGGACAAAGTATATACACCTTGCATTTTAAGCACAACTAGATGCCTCTTACTTATTTGGAGTACGATGTTGTCTCATATGTTATGGGCTGCTTGAAGAAGGCCCAATAGTTGTGCATCTTAACTTTGTACCTCTCAAGATTATATGTGATAATTTTGAATGACACTCATTTTTTTTTATAATATCTCACTTGACAAATTCAATTCTTAAACCTAAGGTTTAGGTCCACATCAATCAAATATGATGCTACATCAATATGCTTTTATTGAGGTGTCATAAAAGACGACCCAACAAATATTAGACCTATAATTATACATATCAAGTCAATTTTTGTTTGTACACCTATCTAACATTAGATGATTTGTTGATTTTTGAATATAATTGACACATTTCATTCAATTATTAGTAATAATTGTCAACACTAACAATTTTGAAGTCACAACTAATACTACTATACTACTAAAAGTAATAATCTTAAAATCAACAAATGCTATCTCAAGTATTATAATGCACTCCAATATTGAATGTTTTCCCTTATAAACCCATAATATAAATCAATCAACATAACAAACTTTACTTTAGAAAATCCTCTTACTTGTAAGAAAATACAAATATAATAATATAAGTAAATAAACAATTAATATAGGTGGCATCAAATATCACTTAAACATCCCATGAAAACTCATCTAAAGTAGACTAGTTAAGTAGGATGATCAAATAAATGCATAAGAATTCAATGTTTTATATGGTTACAATCAATTTTTGGTACCTTATATTTTATGGGCAGAGGAAAATATTATGTTGCAATATTTAGTTTGCATAACATACCTCTCAAGATACATATTTTCAGGTATATTTGCTTCTACTATAGCAAGTAATGTGTCATCTGCTCTAAAATCTCACAAAACTTCTTGTGTGGTTGATATTTTGTAGTGATTTCTACATCTATGAATTCATAGTACAAATAGCAAATTGGGAAAAGGGTGTACTTGAAGCTTCTACAAGATCAAAGGAAAATTAGAGTGAAAATATTAAAATATATTTTATTTTTTCTTTATTGCGATAGATTAAATTAATTCTAGTATCTTTATCTTTCAAAATATTTATATAAAAACAATGATAGATGTCATTCACAAGATGTTTATGTTTGAATAGATTTGTGATTTCAATAGATACGTATACTAGTTTTATTTACTAAAGAATTATATTATTTTAACTTCAAAATTATTTCATTTATTTAGAAGTTATTTTATTTTACTTAAGAATTATTTTCTTTATATTTACTTAAAAGTTTCAATTTTGTTAGCTCTTTAATATTTTTTTTTGTTAAAACACTCCTACCATTACACTCCACCCTTTGTTGTCACTATAGTTAAGCCTCTCAACATAATTATAATTGTATATTATAAAGGACATATATGAAAATACATGCAAATAGACAATGTCAACAATAATTATGGTTGGGAAGTTCAATGAGTCATAAAATTTTCACTGTCCATAATGTTCACTTGAGGATTTCTATATTGGACTATGTGAATATTTTTTTTCATCAATATTTCAGATAACATTCCATGATCCTTTATCAGAATAAACAAACAAGAGAAGGGAATTGTCTTTTAAGGACTTTCATAGGATGACACCCAATGGATATTCAACCAAGCAACAACTAAAGATAGTCCATTTCCATATTCAAAATTGAGCTTGTCATGCTTGTACTAATTATGCTCAGCTGGTCTTGTCCCGTGACTTTTATTGATTTTGTTGTTACCCATTTGTTTTTTTATCTTCAATTGATGCAGTTCATGTTTTTATCTTCAATTGATGCAGTACATGCTCAATAAAAACTTGTACTGTTAGTTTTGGGGATTGAATTCTTATTAGAGTACTCTGCAATTCCCTGTCAATGTCAGTTGCCTCATTTTCCGATTCGGAACAATCTACGTAGCTTTCTTTTTCTTCCAAATGAGCCAAATCAATCATAGGATATTAGTTTGCAGAATAATATCTATTTGAAAAACATCTGTGCTAATTTATTTTCGCAGATGTTCTTCTATGAAAGAGTTCATTAATAAATCCACTCATCTGAATAAGATAGGACTTTTATAGATATTTAAGAAAAAAAATTAGCATACGGAAGTTCACCCATTTGCAGTGAATAGGCTTTTCATAGATATTCTATGAATTCTTAGGAAATATCAGCATAGTAAAATGTACCTATCTGTATTGAAAAGGCTTGTTTTTGTAGATATTGTTCAACTCAGAAGATATACCTGCATACATAAAGCCGTTCATCTACATGGAATAGACAGTTTGTTTACAAGATATTTATCATTTCAGGAAGATTATTGGAGCATATAACAATGTATGGAGTGTCAAAGAAGGATGTTCATGTTGTGCAATCAACATTGACAACATATTTGCTGCACTATAAAGTAAGAAAAAGAAGAGCAGCAGTAAGAAAAAGAACAATAAGAAAGAGGTTGAAAAGGACAGTTTTGGACAAAGGCTATATTGTATCTGTCAAATCCTGGGTTGATTGTGAGCATGATGATGATGATTACTATGCCACTGCCCTACCCCTGCTTGGGGTAAAGATAAGTCCCAAGCAAAAAGTATTCTGATGAGGAGATACTTTTCACATATTTCAGTTTCCTTTTATATGGGAAATCGAATAATAGCTATTATTTTTCCTTCATAACTGACCTGTAGCACCCACACACAATAATTAGGGCTTGGAATTGCTTATTTTTCTGCGTTTTTTTGGGAGTAAATTGTAACCCACCCACCATTGGATGTTTTTTTCTTTGTCTTTACCTAAGAAATTAGAATGCTTTTGTTCACCAAGCATCATTAGAAAGCACCACTGGGGAACTTCGTGCTTTTTGTTTTTAGATGTAGGTCGTTCTGTTCATATTTATATGGGAGAAGGCGAGGGTAACGTTGTATAGTTTGGAACGCATTAGGAGAAGTTTAAGGATCTGAACATAGATTACAAGTATATTATCTAGTACAAAAATATTTATTGTGGGCTAACTCTACAGAAATCAACATTAATTACTAGGTAGATGAGAGTAGTTTTGGGCCCGGATTCCCTCTTAAAATTCCCCTTTCACTGCATTACTATTTTCTTGATTCTGTTCTCTCAATCTATGTAATTATAAGGCTCCATAACAACTGCTTTTGTCTGAGATATCACAGTTGGACATCTTGATTTGGGTGAGATTTCTTATAATCCATGGATGCAATATCTCTTCCTTCGCTTTTCAGTTGTCCCATCTCCCCACAAGTAATGAAGGAACCAGTGACCATCTGTATTGGAATCACCTATGACAAAGAGTGCATTGAGAGATGGTTTGAGGAGGGTCATTTGTCATGCCTATCTACAGTGCAGGCTTTGGACACCCTGGACCTTCCAATTCACACACTGACGAGACTCATCCAAGCTTCGTGCTCTCCAATTCAGGGATGCAGGGTACCACAACATTTCCTCAAAGAACCCAAATGAGAAACAGATAGAGCAGATGCTGCGCAACACCAAAAATACTCCTGCCCATCAAGGAAATCTGAGAAGCCTAGCTGATCTGGCTAGGAAAATTGAGAGGAACAGGGCCTTTATAGCTGAATCAGGAGGCCCCTCAGTGCTGATTTTTATGTTATGCAGAACAAAAGTTATGTGTGGGGAAAAAGGCTTAGCAATATTGGCGAGCCTCCCCATCCACGAAGGCAAGGAAGAATGTATAAATTCCCTTGAAAGCCCAACAATCACGGATACCATATGCTGGATTTTGAGCAGATGAAGCTTGGATGCTAGGCTAGATGCAACTTGGATGCTAGGCTCGATGCAGCACAAGTACTCTATGCCCTATGGGCTTGTAACTGCAGATCTGGACTTCAAAGCTTTTTTCAGCTTAATGAACAGACCTTTCATGATTTGAATTTGCTGCACGAGATGAATGTCAATCAACCACCAAAACTGCCATATAAATACTGTTCGCTATCAGCACTGTGAGGAGAAACATAATGAAGGCAGTCGAGACACATTTAACCTGATCGAGATCCTTCCCAAGAAAATTCAAAAAAGGCCGAGAAATCTCTTTCACTGTTACAAATCCTGTGCCAAAGTGCAAAAGGCAGAGCCTCTGTCTGTCATCCATTCAGAATCTCTGTTCTTGTCCAGAAAATTTCAAGAGATTCAGAGGTGGGCACAGAGACTGCCACTGCAGCCCTACGGGATATCTTAAAGAAATACAAAAGCCCAACCAGTGGATAAGGATATGGAGGAAGCAGGGGGTATTTTAAGTTAAGCTTCATGCTGCAAATATGATGTAGAGCAAGCACTAGACAAGAAGCAAAGGAGATTCTCTGAGCTCAGAAAGGAAGATCGTAGATTGGCAGACTGTAACATAGAGCTGAGCCTATGTTGTGGGGCAACACCAATGCTTTGATTCGATCTAGCGACCAACAAACCACAATCAAGTAACAGACATAATTTTTGCACAGTTACATCCATAATCTCCTCGCACGCACAATGAACTACTTTAACCTTTGTGAAAAACAAAGTTTACAGAGAAATACTGTATTTATACCGTGCTTCTTCTCTATTTCCACCGGCCTTCTCTCTTTGGCAACAACAAAGATTGTCTCTGCAAGCAGAACTCTGCATGTTTATTTCTCTTTATTGTCGGTCGCTTCCAGAATCATATGTGATACATTAAAAATTATTTATTTATTTATATTACTGAAATTAATCAATTGGAAGAAGAATAAATTTATTATCTATAATATATAATAATAATAATAATATATTAACATTAGATATTTCTGATTATGGATTACTGAGTGTGATCCAAAATGTCGATTAAAAAGCATACATAGTTGAATCCAAAAGTTTGCTCTACAACATCATGGCCTGTAGAAAACTCATACCAACTATTAGATATTTTGGTCAAAGTTATTTAAGTTTTAAAGTTTTGAACTAAAAGAGGGGTAAAAATTTATTCAAAATAAAATAGAGCAATACAAAACAAGGGCATTAAACATCCCTATCTATCTCCACTAATTGCTCCAATTTTTGGGGCAAATCTGGGGGTAATTGACCCCTTTCCACAATATTCCAACCTTGCAAATGATCAGAAGCCCATTTAGCCAAACAATCTGCAACCCCATTCCATTCTCGAGGAATATGACAGAAAGAAACAAAATCTAAGGAAGCACACATATTAAGAATCTGTTTTATAATTATAGCCAAATGCTAACTGCCATCCTCTAACTGTTGCCTCTTCAGCAAATTCACTACCACCTAAATGAATAGGCAGCTATCTATATTATAAATAAAGGTAAAGTTACATATTCACAAAAAAAATGGTGGGTGATAAGAAGGCACACTCGAAGAGTCACATGGGCAGAGCTCATAATTAAATTTGATTGGTAAATATATTGAGTTTATTTCAATTCAATAAATATTTTAAAAATATTTATATTCTATATGACACTCTTAATAAAGTTGGCTAGTTGTCGATTTATCTTCTATAATGACAATTATTGTAATATATATGTTTTAGGTTAAATATGTTGGATGCTTTGAATGGTTAGTCCTATTTTGCAAAGAAAGTTGTCATTAATAAAATCTATCTTCTTAATTACATCAAAGGCATTCCCTCTATGAGAAGAACTGATCTAGTTCTGGTTGATATCATCTTAGTACAATGCAAGACAATTAAATGTATCCAAGCCATTAAATTTTTTATTTTTTCTATTCACAAGTTTGTTTTTTCTCATTCAATATTTTTGGGTTACTAGATATTGTTGTACAGTATCTTGTATAGGTTGCAATAATGGTATTCAACAATACACTATCTCATTGTTCAATATGTGATGCAATTAAGGTCAAAGAACTCTATCAAATTGCCCAAACTTTATCAAATTGTCCAATCACACAACTAAATGCCTTATTGAACAATAAAAAATTGATTATAGAGCAAATGGACAATGAATTTATTGTTTAGCAGCAAAAAAACTATTATAAGAGTACATTTAGATTGATATTCTTCACAATTGATCTTTCTAGAATTCGCCAAAAAGATCCCAAGTGAGCACAATTCCCCTATTTTATCCCTCAGAAGACAAGAATTCGAATTGGATTTGAACTCGACTTTACAACCACCAATTCATTGCAAGAAATTGAAGCATAAATGTAGGCCAAAAGTCCACAAAGTTTAGATGACTTCATAGTTGTCACAAGTGCAAATGCAAGTGGAAAATCTACAATCGACAACTTCAATCATAAATTCCTACTCCAGGCTTAGATGGATGGTATTTATTTGTAATCCATTCAAGATGATGTCATCAAGTGTCATGTTGATGTCATAGGCAAAACTATTCATTGAACCAATTCATTACATCATTAGGTTTGGTTCACTAGGAATTACCCATAATTATCGATGGCCACATAATACCCACAAACATCCAAATGCACATGAGATTTCCACAAAAGATAGATGGAGCCAAAAAGTCTCATAATTATTCAAATGCACCTAAAATCTCCACAAGGTTGGATGAATTCACCTTTCCCACAATGTGGGAAAATCTATTGGAATTGACCAAGTATTTGACTAGAACAAAGTTCCAATTCACTTGAGAAATTTCCTTAAGTCCTGCAAAGATCCAGTTCACATGTAATTCATTGTAATGTCTAATAGTAGGTTGAAACCCACAAGGCCATAACTTGCTCTTTTTCATCCAAATTTCCCCAAATTTGCCGTGACTACCCATTTGGCTCTTCTACAAGATGCCATCATCAAATTATCCAAAAATTTTCTAAAAATTCATTTTGAGAAGCTAACCATAAGTACACTACCAAAAACTAGGCAATTGAACTAAAAAAAAAATATTTTTGGGTGATGCAAGATTGTTTATGGACTCAAATGCTCTTGAATCAAACATGCCAAGTAAATGAAATGCCTCAAGAGTTTTAAACTTGTGAAAATTTTTCTCAAGCCTAGAATTGGGATTACATACTTAGCCAAGTCTTCAACACTCATCCAAGAGGCTTATCTTTAGGTTCACCCTTCCAATGAACTATATATTATATATACTCTTTCCTTCTAGTTTTCTTTACCACTCAGAAACTAATCACCCTATTTGTATCCTCAAACTTCTTCTTAGGCAATTTATGTATCTATTCTTGTGCATAGATTGCAAGTTTGTATCTATATGTCTTAGTGTACTTGTCTCCCCTTCATAATACTTGTACAAATATGAAACATTGAAGATAGGAGATATGCCTATCCCTACCTAAATTTCTATTTCATAAGCATTGGATAAAAATTTCTTCAAAACCTTACATGGGCCTATCTTCTTCCATTTCAATTTATTTTGTGTTCCATGTGGGAACCTCTCCTTTCTAAAATATTCCATAACCATATCCCCTACCTTAAAATATTGCTCTCTTGTGCATATCAACAATCTCCTTGTATTTGATGGAACTCTTCTCTAATCTTTCCTTCACTTTTATGTGCAGTTCATGAATATACTCAGCAAAATCTTCTACCACAACACTCAACCTAGATTCAAATCTGCACTATCTCTTAACTCATCTACCCTCTTGGGTTATATCAGTAAACAATATAAAAACGAATTATTTTGACACTCCTATTGATTGAACTATTGTAGGAAATCTCTACCTAAGACAATATTAACTCAAGCACTTATTTGGGTTGTCTCCTACTAGACATCTAATAAAATTCCCAAACTCATATTCACAACTTCATTCTACCCATGAGTTTGGATATAATAGGCTAAACTAAAACCCACTACTTGTCCGCCTTCTTCCATAGTGTACGCCAAAAATAAACAATAAAATTTGTATCCCTATTTGAGACAATACTTTTAGGAAATCCATGCAACCTAATTACCTATGAATGGAAAGAATAATTGCTCTTTTGACATGGTATGAAATGCACCATCTTAGAAAATTTGGCAACAACAACAAAAATTGAGTCATTACCTCTCTGTGTTTGAAGTAATCCCAAAAAAATTCTATGTTTCAATGCTCCCACAATCTCTCTAGTGTTGGTAATAGTTGATACAACCTTGTGTTATATCTCCCTGATTTTTCATGCTAGCATACTCTACATCCTTGTACTAATATTTTTACATCTACACTCATTCCTGGCCAAAAATACCCTTCAGTTAGTTGTGCTACATTTTTTTCTACTCCAAAATGTTCGCATAAACTGATCCTTGTGGTATGCAAAATCTCTTTATTTTGAACCTTCCTAAATAAAATTCTCCAACCATGGAGTCTTATCGTTCTCCATTGGATTCTTACATGCTACCCATGCTTCCTTAAAATCTACATCTTTTGAATATAAATCTCACATAACATCAAATCCAACAACATTTACCTTCAACTCATTCAACAATAAACATCTTCTACTTAGTGCATCTACTACCCTATTTGGTTGTCCAATTCTATGCTTTAAAATAAATGAATAACTTTGTAGAATTTCAACCCATTTCATGTGCTTTTGACGCAACTTTCCTTGGTTGTGTATGAATTGTAGTCATGATGATTTGTATATAACACAAACTCCTTGGCTATCAGATAATGTCTCCATTTATTTAGTACTTGCACTATTACATAAAACTCTTGATCATATACTGATTATTTCATTTAACGTTGTTCAAATTTTTGTTGAAGTAGGAAATGGGTCTCCCTTCTTGACTCAACTTCACCAATTGCACATCCTCTTGTGTCATAATCAACTTGGAACACTTTTCTAAAATTAATGAAAGCCAATACCAGTTGTTCTATCATCTTCTTCTTCAATAACTATTTTTTTTATCTACTGCATTTGTCCATATGAATTCTTGTATGTTACCTTTCAGCCTCTTTATGGTTGTAGCACACAATCCACTAGTTTTTTTTATGAACTTCTTGTAGAAGCTCACCAATCCATGAATTTTTTTGGCTTTAAACATATTCCTAGGTGAAGGCCAATCTATTATTGCCTTAACCTTATTTGGGTTCATTTTCAACCCTTCTTTTGACACTAGATCCTAGGTATACTAGCTCCTTCTTCATGAAACAAAATTTATTTAAATTTACTAGTAACATATCTTCCTTCAAACTCTACATAACTTCCCTAATCTGCACTAGATACTCTTCATTTGTTTTACTAAAATTAAAAATATCATCTAAATATATAATAACATTTTTTTTAAGAGCATATTTTAGTACCTCATTCATCAATCACATGAAAGTACTTGGGGCATTTGTTAACCCAAATGGCATTACCAACCACTAATATAAAATATCACTCATCTTGAACACAGTCTTTCATTCATCTCCTTTTTGTATCCTTATTTGATGGTATCCACTCTTCAAGTCTATATTTGTGAAGTATTTCAGTCCACTCAAACAATCCATCATGTCATCCATCCAAGGAAAATGAATTATGTAATTTTTTGTTATCTTGTTTATTGCTCTTGAATCTATGCACATTTTCCATTCTTCATCCTTCTTTGGTATGAGTGTTGCAAGTAGAACATTGAAACAAAGAAAAATGGAACCCTAGGTCTAATGTGTAAACCTATAATTCAAATTTCTGTTGTGGGGATACTTTTCCATTGTTTCATTAAGATGGAGACCATCAAGGTGTTGAGATTGGCTTCAACCATGAAGGTGATCCAATCATACCTAGATTTTTATCTTATTGGGACTTGGAATGGATTGGATTGATTTTCCTTGATTAGCCTAATTAGACTATGTGCCTTGATATGCAAAATGTAAGATCCTGATAATTAACAGCCATAAACACAGAATTGCAAGAAAATCTAGGAAGTGTCGAGTGATGTGTACTTGTCATAGAAAGTTGTTGTTGGTCTAAATACATGGACATAGTCACCTAGGGCAATATGGGTCCTTGTATGCTTCTTTTTCTCTATTTTTGCAATCCTTTGATTGAGCAAATTTGAGACCTATGTTTTTGCTTGCAAAGTTGTTGGATCATTATCGAATAATTTTGTGGGAAAGTTTCCATATCAACAAGATTTAGGGCTTCAAATACAACAATGAATGAATGATCTTCAAACATCCTTCAAGCCTCTCTAAACCTACAATTTGCACATTCACAAAGAGAATAAATGTTGTGCCATTTAGGGGTTTGTCTTTCTCAAACCTCGTGTTAGTGTTTCCAATTCCACAATGGAAATGACAATGATAAAATGGATAAATGATACGAAGGAAATGATGAATCAACAAAGTGTTGCAACTCACCACCCTTCAATGACTTCCTTGAAGGACTAAAGTCATGCACATCACTTCAAGGTTTTGGATCTTGCTTGCTTGATTACTTGAGTTTCTTAGAGACCTACAACAAGGTTTATCCTTCACAAACAATGATAACATAAGCGTAATGAAATCACACAAGATTTGACACGATGTTAGGATCTTTAATTTCCACAATAAATCTCTGAGATGCTACTCTTGACTTTCTTAATAGTGCTCTCAATGTTCACTTATTGTTGGATGATTTCACTTAGATTTCAAATGATGCAACAACTAGGTATTTATAGGAATGTCTCTAATTTCCTCAAAATTAAATCCCAAAAGCCAAAATTTGCAATTTTTATTTTGAATGTTAAAATGCTAACACCAACATATCCAAAATTGGTCCTTGATAAAATAGGGGGACCCATATGCCCTAGCGTGAATGGGTTCTAGCCCTATTTTCCAAGACATTAAATATTGAGGGAAAAATATCAATTGGATGCATTTATTTAAGGGTGATCCCACAATATTGGTGTGATCAGGTGAAATCCACTAGCCTAGATAATACAAGTAAAAGTGCAAAAATGAAGGAAATAACACCTAACACCTCACGATTAACATAGTTGGAGTCAAAACAAAATAAAAATAACAAAAAGAAGCTGATTATACCTTGTCTTGAATCGAGCCTTTGGTTGGCCCTTGATGGTTGATTTTTTGTACTTCCTTTGATGGAAATAATTCTAAAGTGGATGCAAATGGATTCAAAATGATGAGGGTTTGATAAGGAATGCAATGAGCAAAATGGGTGGTTGAGAAGATGAATACAATGGATAGGATGAAAGCTTGAATATGCAATAATGGTGGATGAAGGTAGATGCAAGAGCTTGATAGTTGAAGTTGGTTGAATGTTAGAATCAATGAGAAGTGTTGTTGCAAGTGTGTGAATAATGCATAATGAATAAAAGAAAATCTTTCATTTTATGGAGAGAAGCCCTAGGGAAATGGATAGTTGAGATCTTGCCATCGTGGGCAGATGAAGGGTTGAGATCTTTCCACCATGGGCAAGGTGGATAAAGACAAATGAGGTGGAAGATGACATGTGATGGGAAGGTACTTGTAAGTACCTTGGAATAAGGATGATGTGACCTCTCAATGATCACATGGGGAAGAGAATAATCTTAGATGAATAAAAGTGAATTTAAAATTCACATGATTGGGAGATTTGGTGGATAAGACAAGGTTCCCAAAAAGAGAGGTGAGAATTACCTTGGATAAGACAAGGTCCTTAAAAAAGTAAGTACTTACCCACATGTGACTGATGTGACAAGTCAAAGGTTCTAGAAAACTTTGGCACATGTGAGTGATCTGACAAGTCAAAGGTTCTAGAATTTGCATGGGGAAGAGAAGATTCTTTGGAGGAATAAATGTGAATTAAAAATTTCACATGGGGAAGAAAGGAGTCTTGGATGAATAAAAAAGAATTAAAAATTCCTTGGGGGATGGGGAGAGTTGACCAAGATGCTGATTGGATTAGCTGACTAGTGATTAGAAGATGATAAGGGGTTAATGAGGATTATAAGCCAACTTGCAAAAGTTGGAGGATGTGACACATCATAATCAAGGATTAGGCATGTGCACACTTCTAATAAAGAGATTAGGAGGTGGGTTAGGATTAAGTGAAAGTGATGTGACATGTGATGAATTAGATAAATTTCATATTTATTTAATTCATTTGACGAAAGGAGGATTAAAGAGATAAAGTATTTAATTATTAACTAAATACCTTAGGGATTTGACAGAATTAAGGGTATTAATTAGATAATAGTGAAATTACCTAATTAACACAATCAAGAGAATGTTTAGACAAAAAGGGATAAATTTGGACCAATGTAAGTGTCTACAACTGGTTTACAATTTTTGGCTAAATTGGACATTGAAATATTTTTTTCTAACTAAATCTTGACTTTCAGACACCTATAGTGGCTAAACTGTGAAGAATTTGAATATGGTGCAAACTAGTGATTTTTCACATTTTGTGTGTAGATTATAAATAGATATATTTTTTTAAAAATTGGAATTATATTACACTTCTTTTTCCATCTCCTTTGAAAAATAGTTTTTTTTTTAGGTAAACAACATTTTTAAGGAGAGACGCTCACTATATAACGCATAAATTTTTTCCATGAAGAATAAAATTCTATTTTTTTTGAATTTAGATTTGTAAATATGATATCTAATGCTTCCAATTGGTTAGATAGTTTTTTATTGATTTTATTTTTCTTAATCAAGTTTTGAAGTCAAACCAATTGCAATTCAGACATAGTTGGATTATACAACATGTAAATTTTTTTGTATTCATCAAAATTCATTTTTTTGTTGGATTAAGGACTTCAATATCTAGTGCACTCATATATATATTTACAATCTACTATTTTTCCACATGTGCAGAACAAAGAGCTTGATTTTCGGTGAAAAACCTATGTTTAATAAACTAAAAAAATAAATACATAATAAAACTAAAATATATTAAAATTATATTTGTTGGATAACTCATTCTGAGGACTACCATCATCTAGTTAGGTTTGTAAAGTCACCTCCATTTTCATCTTCAACTCGAGCTTCGAAGCACAAAATTATGGATTTTTTTGGTACTAGAGGGTGAGAAGGTGGGAAAAAGGGGGGTTTGGGTGAACCAGGGGGGTTCGAGTAAACCCCCAAGGGTTCACTCGAACTAGGGTTCATTTGAACCTTGGTTTGACCAAACCCCCTTTCAAAAATGGTTTTCTTTGTTTTTTTTGGCGAGAATGGCAAGACCCTGCATTTAATGGGTTTACTTGTACCAGGGCTCTATCAAACCCTATTTTGGTTCGCTCGAATCAATGAGTTCATTCAAACCCCAAAAACATAATTTTTTTGCATGGGGTCATGTTTTACAAATTTTCCTTCCTCACTTGAATTGTAAACCACATTTGTGGGTTTACCCTTAATTCTTGCATTTTTTTTTGAAAATGGTACAAATGGACCCCAAAATGCACAATTTAGGAAATTAGGAACTTAATTAGGCTCAATAATTTAGGGAGAAAAAAAATATAGTGAAATTGTCAAGGGTGACAATTTACGATGATATATTTAGCCTCCACTTTAGTGATATTATGAACTTATGCTCAGAGTCACACTAAAGTAGAAAATATATGTCAAGAGGGGTTTGATTTTCTAAATGTTGAAGAGAGAGAATGTCAAAGGCTCTTGGGGGAGCACACAAACCCCTAAGATTCAAGATCCCTTGGAAAACCAACATAAGCACAAAGGAACACATGTATGAAATGCAATAAAACACCATGCTCAAACATACAATATCAAAATAAAAGGAAAAAGGAGGGTATGGATAATCATGGGATAGCAAGTTGTGTTATAAAAGGATCCACACCAAAGGATTTTATGACTCACACAATAGTAGTTTGATATTTTCTAGGTGAATCATAAATAAGAAGGCAACACGGGCTAGTGGAGTCCGATATTCACTAGGTGAGCCCCCAAGACAAGGTAAAATGAGAAACACACTAGGTCTAGTGAAGTCTGATATTAACTAGGTGTGTACCCATGACAAAGTAGCAAAATGAGAAATAAAATAGGTCTAGTGAAGTCTGCTATTAACTAGGTGTGCACCCATGTCAACCATACCAAGAGTTATACTCCCTAATAACTCTGCTAAGGTGCTACAAAAATGATCAAGATGCTATTCCAACACATCACTAAGTTTAATGCCTATGAACAAAGTGAAACAAATAATGCCAATGTATGACCCCACCTTAAAGAAATTGGTAAACACCATTTTGTGAGCAATTTCTTCAAGGTAGAAAAATGATAAATGTCATACAAAAAAAGGTCATGAGAGCCTATTTAAAAAACCCTAAGCCAATAATATGTTTCCAAATAAAGTTTCTTCATGATAAGGGGTTAACCCCCAATTTTAATGCAACAAAAAAAATAGAATATGAACACATAAGGCATCCACAGATCTGGGGTCAGTATATGTCTTTGTTGTAGTAATATAATAGAGCTCAAAACTGACATCATTCCCCAAATACTCATGGAAAAATGAACAAAATGAAGGAATAACACATAAAGAGAAGACAAATTTTTGTAGGTCAACATGGAAGAGACCTAAATGTATTGATGCCTTCCATCATCCCCAAAAGAAAATCACAAGACAAAAATAAAAGACAAAATTTATGACATATAGAATAATGAAGATACAAATAGAAGAATGTCACAACAGGTTTGTTTCCTTTGTATCCTTGCACCAAAGAAGCAACAAGGGTCATCCAAAGAAAAATCACAAACACAAAGACACACCAAGAAGCACAATATGAGAGATCACATCACATACAAGAAAACACACCAAAAACACATGGAACAAACATAAAGGAGTACTACACATGCGAGTCAATCTAAAGAAACTTTTTTGCATCCCAATCTTTCTCATCATATAGGGAAGGAAAACAACTAGCTAAAGGGACTACAATAAGTTCCATAATAGGAGCATCTCTAAGTTCAACACGTGGTGGGCCACTCTCATCATGGTTTCCCCTATCTAAATTCATGTTCTTTGAAAATAAAACATTAAGCTCATTATGGGCTTGTTCATAAATTTTAGCAATTTCATCTTCATCATCCAAGTTAATCACAATGGGAGGTTTTATGACAATAGCTATTGTATGTTCCTATTTCACTTCTTGTTTTAGTTCCATGTCTTGTTTTGGTGAAAGTTTTAATTCTTCTTGATTTGTTTGCATAGGTGTTTGATTATCATGCACTAATTTATTCTTTTATTCCAATTGATGAGCAATAACATGACACCTACATCTACACTCTTTAGCATTTTAGATTATTCTTGCACAATTTTCAATTTGTGATGGGGTAGGAGTGGGTTTCTCAACCATTGCTCTCTTTTCTTCCCTTAAGGGAGGAAGTGAAGGGTCCATTAGGGGTTGGGAAACCACTATCTCTTTAGGTCTATACACTTTTTTTTATCTTTGAAGGCACAAAAGGAATCATTCAATCATCTCTTTGTATTTTATACAATATGGGTGGAGGAATTGCAAAATATTTACCTTGGTTACTTGGAAGAGTCTTTGCTTCAGGCATGGGTTCATCCATAACTGGAGGAGGAGGAGGATTAATCAATGTCTTATCATTTTTTAGGAATATTGGTAATCTAGATAACTCTATTATGGGTTTATTCTTAAACTTTAGGTATTACCTAAAAAATAAATCCTCACGAGGTTTAATAGGTTCTATAGGTTGAGGCCAAAATAAATCCAATGAAAAGTTTCTACGTGAGGAGAATGGATTAAACCCACTATGATGCACTATAAAAAATTGGTTTTCAAATGGGAACTTTATGCACTTATGAATAATTGATGAGAGGAAATTCATGGATTGTAGCTGCAGACATGCAAAATTAGCATTATGCATTCAATTAGGTCCATTCAACAAGTAAACCAAATTCACATTAATCCACTCATCAGATAATTCCACTTCATCATCTATTTAAATTAAATAAATTAACTTTATTTGATTTAAGTCTATCATTTCCTCATTTGATTAAATAAATCAATTTTAATCAAACCATAACATTTCATCTTTCATAAACCATCTTCTAATCTCATCTCATGCAAATTAATCCACCTTTATCTTGCATCATCCTTTTAATTAAATAAATCAAACATTTATTTAATTAAATCCCAAATACATTTTCCATCCCTTTTGATTTAAATAAATCAAATATTCAAGTCAAATGGGTCAAAAAATCTTAAACATCATCTAAGCTAATCTAATCCTAATTAGCCTAATCTAACCACCCATCACATCCTCTAGCTTTTCCCACTTGCACCAATAAATAATTTTAACTCATTTATAAATTCATTATTTTCTTTCAACTTGGCATAAAAAAATGGAATATGAAGATAAGTTGACTTGTCCCTACTTCATGTCCCCCACTCAACATTTATAACATTTATTTGCAACAACTTTATTTCATGTCCTCCCACTCAACATTTATAACATTTATTTCCCCCCCACTCAATATTTATAACATTTATTTGCAACAACTTTATTTCATGTCCTACCACTCAACATTTATAACATTTATTTTTCCTTCCACTCAACATTTTTAACATTTATTTCACAACCTATGACAAGTTGACAAGTGGCTCCATTTGATTGGCTAAATCATTACCCCACATTGATCCATTTTGAGCTTTCTTCCGACTTCAAAATCTATAAATAGAGGGCTTATTCTTCAACAAAATCATCCCCAACTCATGCAATAACCAAAGTATCCTCTCCCCTTGCGTAGTAATGTGATCTTGGGTGTAAGAGAAATGATTATTGTGCTAAGTTGCATCCACAACTCATGCAAAGTTACTCTCTTCAATGGAGAGCTAATTTTGTCCACTCCACAATTTTAGCATTTCATCCACAACTCATGCAATAACCAAAGTATCCTCTCCCCTTGTACAGTAATGCGATCTTGGGTGTAAGAGAAATGATTATTGCACTAACTTGGATCCACAACTCATGCAAAGTTATTTTCTTCAATTGAGAGCTAATTTTTCCCATCTTCATAATATCTTCATATCAATTTCATCATCGAGCTTAGCAAAGAATTGGGAAAGAGATATTTTCCACAAGTAAAGTTGTCATGTAGGTTTATCGTTGGAGCTTGGAGCATTCTTGGAGTCTTATAGATAGTTTTTATATCATGTTTACATCTTAGATTAATGTATTACATCATAGTTACATTTTATCATCCATCTTGCATCATAGTTGCATTTTAAATTACTTCATTTTAAGTTTGCATTTGAGCATATGTAGAATCATATAGTTCAATACCATAGCATCCACCTCCACTTGTTCATGTATCATCAACATCATCATTCATCCATCATGGAATTCATCATCATTGTTTGCACAAAGTTTCATATAGGCATATAGTTGGCTTGCATGTTGAATATCAATCTCGTTTCTTAAGTGTCATTCTAATTGCCTTTGTGCACATAGAAATCTGAGGGCCAAAAAGGTTTAAAAGAATCATTTAGGAATAGAGGACAATGAGATGTTCTTGGAAGATTTTTTTATTGCAACTTATAATAGTTTTACTTTGTTTTGAGTCTTTCAATATAAATTGTTTCATTAAGGTTTTTGTTGATAATAACTTTGCATACTTAACACACACACAAAATGGTGCCCACTGTAGGGCTTATGCCCCATTTTAACATTTACTTGCAGGTTTTTTGACAGGTTTTTGCTTTTTGGAATCTGGATTTCTGTCGAACATTCCTGTTTTAGCGCTTTCGTGGGTTTCTTTAGCACATGTAGGATTTCTAACAACATTTTTACAACGCATATGTAGAATATTTTAGCACTTACAAGTTGTAATTAAATAGAGTTCTAAGTCTGACGCCTTCCATAGATAGAACTTTCTCTTGTTAAAAAAAAGCAACCCTAGGATACTCACATCTGGTTAAAAAGAAGCAATCCAAGGATAGACATGGAATTTAAAATGAAGCAATCTAGGATAGTCACCACACAATGATTTTTTTTTGCAGTTAAAATGAATCCCATGCTTTTTGTGAAGCAACATCTTCAAATAGATTAAATCATTGTCATTTGGGTTTTAAAAAGAACATTTGTTTGCTTTGTCTGTGGCAATAGGTTTATGCTCTCCCTTTAATTGGGTGATCAAAATACCAGAATTTCCTTTTCAATTTCATCCAAATTTACTGCTTTACTACATTCTTTAGAGGGCTTGCTCTTGTGGGAAAAAGTACTCACCCAAGAGGAACGACTCAAGTGGGTTCAAGCCAAAGCCAGGCTATTCCGCCCCACTATAAAATTTAAAGCAAATATGGGGAAACCCTCTTTTTCTGGTAGTGTGCAAGATAACCATCCCCAAAGCCTTTGTTCTAAAGGTTGGGAGGTCTCATGAGGGAGTTTATTATTGCCGCACCAAATGAAAACCCTTACTACGAACCTAGTGTAGTAGCCAACTGAAGTCATTTTCTGAACATACTAATAATCACAGTGCAAGGGGAGGGAAGAATCTGCCCCCAAGACACTCACCATATAACTACCAAGGACCATTTGCTTAGGGGATCTGGTATCCACTTCCGTCACTCTGAGTATGCGCTTGGAAAAGATGAAAACATAGGTGCCCCTTCGGGGGTGACATGGCTGTGTGAGTCGACACAATTCTAAGATGTGGGATGTTGATTATTAGGATGGCCTACTTGAGTACTAAGAGCGAGTCTTCTTGAATTGTATTTCATGTGCTAAACATGTGAAAACACTTGTTGAAAAATTTTTTTGATCATACATTTGATGTTTAGTATAGGGTTTTAAAAACAACTATTTTCAAAATGTTTGTTGTGTCTTGCATCATATTAACTCAGATAAAAGATCATCCAAAATGAACATGCAAAAATTCAGCTGAAAACTATTCTCAACAGTTCAGAAAATTGTTTTAGCGCATCTAGGGAGTGTCTTAGCACATTTGATTGTTTCTCTAGCACATATGCTTGTTTTTGCAGCGCATATAGGACATAGAGTAGTGCATCTATCATTTTCCAAAATTTTCACTTTTGACAAATCTGAGTTTATAACATCCTTGGTCCAGTAGCATCTCAAAATTTCTCTCATGCTTAGAGAGTGGAAATCAGCCAAGTTTGTTAGGAAATTGATTTCCAATAGGATCAAGAAGCCTAAGAAACATTTAGGTTACAAGAAAAATTTGCAATGATGAAAGTTTTTGTATAAAAGTCAAAACTATTTTCTCCATTATTGTGAGTTTCTCGATAGGTACCAAGATTTTTCTAGGGGATTCACTGACGAGGATGCTATAGAGCCTTTATATTCACGACCCTATTTTTAGAGAAGAGCTCTATCTCAACAACATAATCACAATCAACCTCTCAACTTCGATTATCTACCACAACCCTCAATTGAATATCCCACTCATCCTAGCCAAATCATTCACTGATCTTTAAAAAAAACTAGGCTATTTGATACACTTATCATTTTTTGAGACTAGGATCAAATCTCAAAAAGTGCATCTTTTCAAACAAGTTTCTGATTATTGATTCAACTTCCCCAATAGGATTCTAATATCCTTTCATCTTGGAAGCCACAATCAAGAATTAAGAACATCCTTGATCATATCATAAGATTTTCATCTTATTAGATCAAGACATCATAATTTGTACACTTCTCAAACTTGTGATCTAATTTTAGAAGAAGATTTCAAAAGCATATGCCTATTGTCACAAGGTTCAAAAAAAAAAAAAAACACAAGGAAGAAGACAAAAGAAGAGATCCACTTTACAACATGGGTGATAGGGAAGAAAATCCTTTTCATAGGTTTCATACTGGGAATAGTTCAAATGATGAAATGATAGATGAAATGATTCAAGAAGTTGAACAGGATCCACAGTTTCACATAATTTTAGACAAGATATTAGAGCGAGATAAAGAAGACTACTTTCTTTTTTTGGCAAACCAAGGTGCGAAATTTCCCTCTAACTACAATATGGAGAAAATTAAGGAAGATCCTAAAGAGACTAAAACTCCATTAAATGATCTTAGTAGTCTTCCCCAACAAATAAGAGCACTCCAAAGGAAAATCAAGGAAATACAAGGGGGCACAACTACAAAGTCCTTTGACGGAAATATGAATGTAACCTCTTCTCCTCCAAAAGAAACATCATCCAAATTCAATGTTTTTGAATTTTTGCAAAGGTTGAATGAGAAGCCCAAATCTAAGCCATCAAATAAAATTGACCAATCCTATCATGTCATGCATTTATCTTCATCGCCCATAATTCAAAATGAACCTCACGATTCTTTCACCCAAGATAATGATTCCATTCAATCACCTTCTTCTATCATATCCTCTACATCCAATGATTCATTTCAATCTACACATCTCGATCAAAACATTCTACAAACCCTTCCTATCTTTGATCAAGATCCCATCTCTCAAGAACCATATGATGATCCCCTCCTTTCGTTATTCACTTATGATAATCCTCTTCCATCTCAAGAAAAAAAATTTCTTCCAAGTTCTCCGTCCACCTCATTCAATGAATCCATACTCTCTTATAATTCCATCACATCCCAAGAGCATAACAATTCTTCCATCCTATCCAAATATTCCTTCCATCTGATGATCAAGCTACTCCATCTCCTTCATCTAACAATTCTTTTCCTAGCCGAGATCAAAGTATCCCATCATCCTCATGTCAAGAGCCTCTCACACCTCTTCAAGCCATCCATGAACCCCACACCTATAAATTAGGATCCTCCACCTTTATCCACTCCAGTTTACTTCCAACACCTATCCTTTCATGCATATCATATCCTCCTCAAAATGGACTCACATCTTGTTTCACAAACAATACATATCCCATGGGTAAACAAATGTGTGAAATTATGAATTACAAAGGCAAAGGTTTAGGTCTTCATGAGCAAGGTATCCTAAAACTCCTTTTTGTCTAAGCACATCCATATTCTCATGGCCTTGGTTATACACCTCATGCTCAACCTAGGTATCCTAGTCCATCAAACTCTCCATCCATCCTAGGTCCTTATCCTAGTCCATCAAAAACTCCATCTATCCTAGGTCCTTATCCTAGTTCATCAAACCTTCCATCTATCCTTGGTCCTTATCATCCCAACCCTAGCTCATCAACCCTTCCATCCATATTAGGGTCCCACATTTCTCCATCTCCTATTCTTCAAGAACAACAAAGGCACACATCTTTGATCCACTTTCAAAATTATTCCTTCATTAACTCATCCATCATACCTACATATTGTTCATCTCAATACACTCCTTCCATTTGTTTTGGAATTAATTTGGGTGCCAAATGTCAAAAGCTTCAATATAAAACTCCACATGTACCAAAGGATCAACATGTCTCCTCGAAGAGTCATGCAAAAATAAAAGAAAATTTGATCCAAAAATAAAAAGAAAAATTCAGAAGGCCACAAAGGCCCATCAAAGCAAAAGAAAAATTCAAAATGCCACAAAGGCCCATCAATTCAAAAGAAAAATTTCAAAGTCCGCAAAGGTCCATAAATCAAAGAGAAAAATATCAAAGGCCACAAAGGCCCATAAAGAAAATATCAAAATCAAAATTCATGTGGATTCCTAAAAGTCTCATAGAAGCAATAAAATCAAAATTGGCATTCAAATTTTCTAATCCAAAAGCTTCTCACCATCTCCCATCTAAAAACATATCACCTTCCAAATCCACTTTTCCTCCATCACTCCATCACCCTTCAAGGTGTGTGCCGATGTTAATCTTGCCATCCTTTCCATCTATCCATCACCAATCCTTCCAACCTCCTACATCCAATCCCCATTCTCCTCCTTTAATTCAAAGCTTTGAATAAGGACTTAGCTTCTACTATCATGCCAACATTTATAAGTCTAATGCCCATTCCCATGGTCTATTAGAGCACATATTCAAGGGATATTAGTCATGAAACTTGATGCTTAAACCCTTCCTCCATCCCCCTATCATGCAAATATTATCTTTCATATCCATCTCCCTATCCATATACTATCTTCCATTTTCCTCTTATCATTCATGGTCATTTTCACCTTTGATCTTGACAAGGTTAAGGATCTTCTTGAAAATCATGCATCTTATCCTATTCACTTCATCCAAATCTTCCATACCATATCCTTTGTCATGCATCTTCTCTTATATTGTGGGGAATCTTGTTTCTTCAACTGGTCATCACATTCCATCTTAAATGTCTTTGAGAAATCCAAAAAAATCAAAACAACATCAAAATCCAAAAAAAAATTAGACATCAAAATCAAAAAATAAAAAAAAAAAGCAAAAAATAAAAAAGAAGAAGAAAAGATTGAAAACAATAAAGAGAAAAAAATTGTCCTCTAGTGAAAACGACTACGGTGGCACTTTGGGAAAACCATGATGAAAACCTGGCAAATAGGCATCATGTGGGGAATTGAGCATCTACGTGCGCTAGTTCAGGTGGAAGCATCTCATCCCATCCATAATAAATCCGATATTCCATCCATCTCATCCATAATAAAGCCAACATTCCATCCGTCTTAGCCATAATAAATCCATTCATCCAGGAGCCATTTATCCAATCCATTTTCATCCATTTGCATCCATGATACAAATTATCTTGATCTTGGTAAAAGTTTGGTGCACACTTTACGCTTGCTTATGGAAAATGTCTTGACATGGGTCATTTTCATGGATCCTATCCTATGAAGCATTATCCAAATCAACATTCTTTATCCAAACACCTTGTCTTATTGCAAATTAATCCTTGGAATCCTTTGCGTTCTTACCATATCCATCCATCTATACACCTATCTGAGCATTTGTCCGTGGCATTCCATACATTGCTAGACACTGGGGGAAGATATTTACATCTTGCTTTGGGAATAAATTTTGATCTATACCCTCCAACTTATGTGGCTATCCAAACATTGGAAAATGTGAAACCAAGTTGGTCAAAGCATTTGCAATCCGAAATTCCAAATCACTAGCCCATGGCATATTTTGATGAGAAGACATTCCTTATCAGTGTTCATCTTTCATCGAACGCCAATCCAAACAATCATTATCAGTCGCATCTAATTTGCACTTCAAATGTCACATCAAATCATTCGAACAAATTTTGTTCCAAATCAAGCTTCATCAATCATGATCAATCAAATCCAATCAAAACATCATTATCTCGAGATATCCTTGTGTTGCTTAACACTATCCTTACATTGTTGTACATCCTCAACAATGTTATCATCATCAATCCCGATCAATCAATCCTTGCAATGTTGTGCATCCTCAACAATGTTATCGTCATCAATCCTAATCAATCAATCCTTACATTGTTGTGTATCCTCAACAATGTTATCATCATCATCAATCCATCGATTTGATCAATCAACCTTAGCTTGGTTTTCAACAAAATCCCAAAACAGATCACTGATATCTTCACACATATCCATATCCAAATCGTCAAAATCATGCAAAAAATCCAAAAAAATTCAAAACATATCAAAATCCAAAAATAGATCAAAAAGTTAGAAAACATCAAAAACATGGAATCCAAACTACGTTGTCTCTGAGCTTAAACGTAGGAAAGGCTAATCTTTGATCACCCCCGAGACATAAAATCCAAAAACATTCAAAAAATAATATCAAAATCGAAAAACATCAAAATCCAAAAACATCCAAAAAAAAAGTCAAAATCTAAAAACATTCATAGAATCTTAGAAAACCCCCAAAACATTTGAAAATCAAAAAATCAAAACATTTGAAAATCTCAAAAATACCAAAAACAACTTCAAAACATTTCAAAAACATCAAAAACATCCAAATATTTGAAAAGATCCATCCGTCCCATTTCGCTTTCACTCGAAATAATGGAATCATCCATAATAAACTGATCATCACCTTCATCCTTTGGAAAACAAAGCGAGAAACAATCACAAGCAATTGGCAAAAACAAGCTTCAATTGTAAAAAAAAAACAACAACAAACATTCAAAACAAAATCAAACTCTTGATCAATCACAAACATGTCAATCAACTTTATATCAACAGCTTATCAATCAACTTATCAAACCATCATCATCCTATACAATGCATGTCCTAGGATATATCTTTCCGACAATGGGCATCATTTTGGATATCACCTTGGATTCTTATCCTATCAAAACAAATCCCTTTGGCTAGAGGTATGAAGAACATTGGCTTGTTTGCATACTTGATCTTTTCTTTTGATTTATCTTATTGTGCTCATTCCAAGGACCTCTCGATGATATTCGAATGAAGGATTTAGAGAGATAGGAATGAGTCAACGATCATTATCTTTTTGTTTGCTGTGCTTGTTGGATGTTCTTGTAAAATAACTTGGCGAATACTTTCTTTGTTAGATATGTATAGAGGATGTTTTAGATAGCTTGTTGACTATTGCATTTATTGGTTATACCTTTCCATGTTTTGGTCTAAGATGTTTGAAACTTCTAAGGTGTATCCTAGCAAGGTTTTCGTATGTCAAGTGTGAACAAGAATACTCCTATCTGTTTGTTGAGTCAAAGTCCATCACACTAAGTACCACGCCATCCTGGTCCTTTATACCTTGATGCATTGTGCTTATGTGTGTTATCAAACATAAGGTAAGTAGCCCTTTTAAAATCCCAATCCTTGATAAGAAAATAATCCACAACTCATGAAAAGTTACTCTCTTCAATGGAGAGCTAATTTTGTCCACTCCACAATTTTAGCATTTCATCCCCAACTCATGCAATAGCTGAAGTATCCTCTCCCCTTGCGCAGTAATGCAATCTTGGGTGTAAGAGAAATGATTATTGTGCTAAGTTGCATCCACAACTCATGAAAAGTTACTCTCTTCAATGGAGAGCTAATTTTTTCCACTCCACAATTTTAGCATTTCATCCCCAACTCATGCAATAACCGAAGTATCCTCTCCCCTTGTGTAGTAATGCGATCTTAGGTGTAAGAGAAACGATTATTATTCTAAGTTGCATCCACAACTCATGCAAAGTTACTCTCTTCAATGGAGAGATAATTTTTTCCACTCCACAATTTTAGCATTTCATCCACAACTCATGCAATAACCGAATTATCCTCTCCCCTTGCACAGTAATGTGATCTTGGGTGTAAGAGAAACGATTATTGCGCTAAGTTGGATCCACAACTCATGCAAAGTTACTCTCTTCAATTAAGAGCTAATTTTTTCCATCTTCATAATATCTTCATATCAATTTCATCATCGATCTTAGCAAAGGATGGGGAAAGAGATATTTTCCACAAGTAAAGTTGTAATGCAGGTTTATCGTTAGAGCTTGGAGCATTCTTGGAGTCTTATAAATAGTTTTGATATCATGTTTTGCATCATGTTTACATCTTAGATTAATGTATTGCATCATAGTTACATTTTATCATCCATCTTGCATCATAGTTGCATTTTAGATTACTTCATTTTAAGTTTGCATTTGAGCATATGTAGAATCATATAGTTCAATACCATAGCATCCACCTCCACTTGTTCATTTATCATCAACATCATCCTTCATCCATCATGGTATTCATCATCATTGTTTTCACATAGTTTCATGTAGGCATATAGTTGGCTTGCATATTGAATATCAATCTTATTTCTTAAGTGTCATTCTAATAGCCTTTGTGCACGTAGAAATCTTAGGGCCAAAAAGGTTTAAAAGAATCATTTAGGAATAGAGGACAATGAGACATTCTTAGAAGGTTTATCTTTATTGCAACTTAGAATAGTTTTACTTTGTTTTGAGTCTTTCAATATAAATTGTTTAATTAAGGTTTGTGTTGATACTAAATTTGCATATTTAATACACACAAAGTAGCCATGGGTAGTCTAGCCTCACATGAAATTGGTCTAATGTTGTGATGATGGAGAATGATACATCTAATTGTTTTGTCCCAACTTTAAGAGGATGAGTGATCTAACCTATCACAGGGCGAGCAAAAACATCATGGATTTTCAACCATGCTTTCGATTATTCATAAGAATCTTGATAAAGTTCATGAAAAAATGAGATTTTGAGTAAGTGCATGGATCCATGACACAATTTTGGTGCCAAATTACAAACAAAAACCTATAATAGGCCATATTGCACTCACCAAATTTAGAGAGCACAAAATTTGGCGCTGTCTAAACAGGCTTGGTAATACCAAGCCTATTTGGCGAGTGAAAAATTTGGCGCTCTCCAAATGGATTGAATTTTGTAATGAATGAACTTGTGAACAGTTTCTTTTTGCAATGACTTTTGGAATGCATTTTTCTAAACTCTTTCATTTTCTCTTTCTTTTCCAGGGAAACTATATACATGAAATAAACATTTAAGTATAAGTTGGAATTTATATATGGACATT
>VDFB02168118.1:140974801-140988816 GCA_007258455.2 Sequoia sempervirens | reverse complement strand
TTACAAGAATGTCCAACAAGCACGACATACAAAATATAATGATCATTTCCCCATTCCTATCTCTCTAAATCCTTCATTTGGATATCATCGAGAGATCCTTGGAATGAATGCAATAATATAAGTCAAAGGACAAAGATAAAGTACACAAACAAATTGATAATCTTCAATACCACTAACCAAACAGAAATGTGTTTTTAAGGATAAGAACCAAAACTATTTCCAAAAGATAATGCCCATTGTAGGAAGGATACATCCTAGGAGATGTTAGTGGATGACGACATGCCATTTCGTTTTATCCCAAATTCTCTTTCAAATGTTTGATATGGGACCAATTGGATGATGGGTTATTGACACAAAGAGTTGACCAACTTGCTTATGTATTGACTTAAACCTAAGACTTGACATTTTGAGTTTTCACTTTTCACCTGCTAGACTTGTTTTTTATTGTTTCACCAAAGGTTGAGGATGACGATTGTTTATTATGAGTGATGTTATTGCAGGTGAAAGCGAGATGAAATGGATGGATTTTTTCAAATATTTGGATGTTTTTGGAGTTTTGTAATGTTTTGAGGCTATTTTTTTGTGTTTTTGAAGATTTTCAAATGTTTTTATTTTTTTATTTTCCAATGTTTTGGGGTTTTCTAAGATTTTGACCAAAAGACTAACCTAAAGGCCTATCTTAGGGGCCTCAGGGGTTGATTAACAGATTAGCCTTTCCTACGTTATACATGCAGAGACCATGTAGTTTGACTGACGACTTGATCAATTTACGGATGATGATATACATGATGAGATGTTAGTTTATTATGATGGACTCCTAAAGGACTGGCCTAAGTGTCTCGGGGGATGATCAAAAATCAACCTTGCCTACATTGAAGGCTTAGAGACTCGTAGTTTGACAAGAGGACTTTGTTTTTGAATTTTTGACCTGTTTTTGGATTTTTTGATATGTTTTGAATGTTTTTGTATTTTTTGCTTTTTTTGATTTTTTGGATTATCTGATGTTTTGATGTTTTTGGGATTTTTTGATTTTTTGATGTTTTTGGGATTTTATGATTTTAGAACTTCAAGAATATACATGAATTTGATCCGATGAGAGCATACCCCCAGTGTGATGCAATAGAATACTCCAATAAAGGCAGGACAAATTGACCTTGAGGATGGGCTGAGTAGTACTAGGAGGGATCATGATACGAAAACATGACCAAGCTATGATGCGAATGCAGGTGGATGAGTGATGGATGGAGATTTGAATGCGATGGATGATGGAAACGTAATGGATGGATGATGTAGAACAAGTTGTAAAGATCCTAGTGAATGAAAAGTACTTATTTACACAAGGTGCCTATTTGGCAGGTTCTCACCAAGGTACCTGCCCAAAGTGCCACTGAAGTTGTTTTCACTAGAGGATGATTTTTTCTCTTTACTAATTTTGATCCTTTTCTAATTTTTTTTATTTTTTTTATTTTTTTATTTTTATTTTGTCACCAAGACGCCTGTTTGCTAGGTTTTCACAAAAGTAACCATTTCTTTAGGACATTTTTTTATTTTTTTATTTTTGGTTCTATACCTTGAAAGATTAGGCATAAAACTTTTTGAGATGGGAGATATTCATAGGCTCTTGTAGAGGTTCCCCTTCGGGTGTTGATAACTGATATGCCCCTAACTTATAACTTGCTATGATAATGAATGGTTCCAACCAATTGGGTTTAAATTTTCCTTTGTTGCTTGGGTTTGGGACATTCTTCTGATTCTCCTTTAATACCAGTTCTCTAACTTGGAAAGTCCTACTTCTGATTTTCTTGTTATTGCTCCTCTTGAGTCTATTTTGGTAGACTTACAAATGATTTAAAGCATCTATACGCCACTCATCTAGTAGCTCTAGCTCATTTAGTCTTGATACCCAGTACTCTTCATCCGTGATGAGGTTTTGTAGTGATATCCTGAGTGATGGGAGCTTGATCTCAATGGGGAGTACTGCTTCTGATCCGTAGACCAGGGAGAAAGGGGTGGCACTGGTGGGTGTGCGAATGCTGGTTCGGTAGGCCCAGAGGGTGGGATTAAGCTGCAGATGCTAGTCATGACCTGCGTCATTGACTATTTTCTTGACGATTTTCAAAATGGTTTTATTACTGGCTTCTACTTGGCCATTTCCTTGGGGATAGTATGGGGTGGAGAAGCGATGTTGGATTTTGATTTTTTCAAATAAGTTGCGGACATCCTGATTCTTGAATGGTGCCCCATTATATGAGATAATGGCTTATGGGACACCGTAGCAGCAAATGAGATAGTTAAGGATGAAATTTGATATTTGTTTCCCAGTTATATATGTCATGTGTATGGCTTTCACCCATTTAGTAAAGTACTTCGTGGCGGTTATAATGAACATGTTTCCATTAGATGAAGTGGGAGTGATTTTTACAATGAGATCGAGTCCCCATTGTGAAAAGGGCCATGGTGTGTTGATGGGATGAAGTCCTTGAGCTGGAGCATGGATGAGGTCCCCATGTTATTGACATTGTAGACACCTTTTGACATAGTCATGTGCCTCTCTTTTCACTGTAGGCCAATAATATCCCATCCTCAACAGTTTCTTGGATATGGTCATTCCACTCGAGTGTGAACCACATATACCATTATGTACTTCAGTTAGAGTGGTCAATGCCTCCTCAGTGTTTAAGTAGCACAGTAAGGTTCCTTCTATGCTCCTACAATACAGGGTATCTCCTAGGATGATGAATTAGGATGCCTTTTTGACAAAGGTTCATTTTAGGGTTGCGGGTAAGTCAGCAGGTATGAATCCTATTCAAAGGTATGTATAAATGTCATGGTACCAAGGATCACTACGACCAATGATTTCACACACAAATTTTGATTTTGGTACCTTGAATGCGGGTACGAGAAGCTGATCTATCAAGAATTCATATTTTGGAATGTTGTGGGGGATGTCCAATAAGGATCCAATTGTTGCCATGGCATTTGTTGCTCTATTGTTGGCTCTGGGAATCTGCTCAAATGTGATTTTGATGAAGGATTCTTTGAGAGTCTCCACCAATTTCTTGTATGGAGTGAGCTTATCGTCTTTAGTTTGGTATTCATCATTCACTTGGTTTATTATCAATTGAGAGTCTCCATATAATTAGATAGCTATAATATTCCACTATACTACTATTCTGAGACCTATGGTTAAAGCCTTGTATTTTGCAATGTTATTGGTGCATGGAAATGCTAGTTTATAGGGCCTTGGTGTGCAGTCCCCTTGTGGGGTTATAAAGAAGACATCGATTCCTAATCCATGTTGTGTGTATGAGCCATCAAAGTAGAGATTCCAGTGGTTAGCTATGTTGAGATTAAAAATAGATTCGTTTGGAAACTCTGAGATGAGAGGATTCTTTGAATAGATTGGTGCTTCTGCAAGTTGATCTGCAATGAATTGGCCTTTGATTGCTTTCTGCTCCACATATTCAATTTCGTATTCTGATAGTATCATCACCCATTTGGCCATTCTTCTAGTGAGCATTGCCTTTGAAAATAGGTACTTGAGAGGGTCTATTTTGGCGAGTTGTATTTTGTGTGCCAACATGTAATGTCTAAATTTCTGTGATGCAAACACTACTGCTAGACATACTTTCTCAATGAATGAGTAGTTTAGCTCATGCTCAACCATTGTTCTGCTGATGTAATAGATGGCCCTTTCTGTTCCATTTTTGTCATGTTGAGCTAGGATAGCTCCAAGGGCTACTGCTATTGCTACTATGTAGAGAATTAATGGTTTTCTTGGGATTGGTGGCATTAGGACTGGTGGTGTAAGTAAATATTCTTTAATTTTATTGAAGGCTTCTTCACACTTGTTATCCCATTTGTACACTACTCCCTTGTGAAGTAGGTGAGAATATGGGTTATGTTTGTTTGCTAGCTGTGTGATGAACCTGTGAATGGATTGAAGTCTACCTTGGAGACCTCTCAATTTCTTTAATGTTTTGGGTGCCTCCATCTCAAGGATAGTTTTTACTTTTGTTGGATCTACCTCAATTGCTTTAATGTTTTGGGTGCCTCCATCTCAAGGATTTTTTTACTTTTGGTGGATCTACCTCAATACCTCTCATTGATACTATATATCCTAGCAATTTTCCTGATTATACACCAAAGACACACTTGTTTGGGTTTAATTTGACCTTGTACTCCTCTAACCTATCAAAAATGTCACTTAGGGTTGTTATGTGATCCTTTCTCCTTTTAGATTTGGCTAGATTGTCATCAACATAATCTTCGAACATTTTGTGAATCATGTCATGGAAGATTAATGTCATGGCCCTTTGGTATGTTGCTCCTGCATTTTTTAAGCCAAATGGCATCATTTTCCAGCAGTAAGTCCCCCATGGACAAGTGAAGGCCGTTTTGTGTTGGTCTTCTTTAGCAATCATTATTTGGTTACAACCTAAGAAACTGTCCATCAAGGAAAGCATTTCATGTCCTGCCATCATGTCTACGATCATCTTTCAGACATGCCTTGTTCAAGTTCCTAAAGTTTGTGTAGATTTTGATGCCCCCATCAGGTTTTGAAAAAGGAACCAAGTTTGACACCCATTCTGGATAATCTATCGGTCGAATGAATCCTGAATCTAATAGCTTCTTTAGTTCCAATTTTACTAGCAGGGTGATCTGAGGGTGCATTTTTCTGAGCTTTTGTTTAATAGGCTTTGCTTCTGGGTATACTGTTAAGTGGTGGACCATGATTTTTGGATCAAGCCCTAGCATGTCAGAATAGCTCCATGAAAAGTTTATCTGTCTCTCTCTTAGGAAGGCTGATAGGAGCTCTTGTTCTTCTGATAGTAATGATTTCACATAGAATGTGATGTGTGGGGTTTCCTCTATTCCTAGATTGACCAGATTGCATTTTTCTGCCAGGACTGCTGATTTTTCTTGATGAAGAGCTTTGAAAGGAAGATTTAATCCCCCATCCTTAGGTGCCTTGGAGATGCTTTCACTGTTGGATGTGTCCTTTCTTTTTTACCTTTTTTTGGTTAGAGAGTGCCATAGTGTGGTTTTCACTCAAGCACTTAGATATGATTCTTAATTTCTCACTTTTGTGACTAAGGGATTCAATCATTTCCCCATAATAGGTATGTGTATCTAGCTCAATTATGAACCCTGCTTTGTGATCCCCACATAGAATGTTATTTGGTAGTCCCATGAATTCTGAGAGTGCCTCATCATTTTTGAATGTATCAAGAACTGGTGGTCCTCATTGGTCGTAGTTGATGAGTTGGAGGTATACTAGGAAGATTTTATGATTTTGATGGTCTGATTCAAAAGATAGGGTGCTAATCACGAAAAGAGTGGTATCCTCAAATAGCCTAGGTAAGTTGGTCATGGAATCCTTGTCATCACTACTACTATGGATGTCGGTTATGTCAAATGTGAAGTTATCTATCACACAACCTATAGATATTGGTAAGCGCAGTTTAGTTGCAGTTTGCTGAGGAGGATTTTTGACCTTTCTAACCGGAGGACCTCAACCATGTATGGCTATACTCGAAGGGGTACATTCAAGGCCAAGACTTCCCATTCATGTCTCCAGAATGATAGGTATTATAAGCCCATTGTTGTTTTTACCAAGTATTTGATTTCTATTAAAGCCCATTGCGAGCATCATTTGCAGACCCTTTCTTTTGTCATCCATTGGTAAATCAACTATTGGTCTCTCATCTTGGTAAAACATATGAGATGGATTTTCCTTGATAACTTCTTGGCCAAGATCTCCCCAACTTGTAAATTTGGGATACTCTTCAAGAGACGTTTGAGATGTGGAGGCTTCATTTATTTGTGGACGTCCCTGTGATCTAGGAGATTGTGGTAACTCTCCTATCACAAAAGAATTTTTAGGGATCATGTAGTTTCCACAACCGTTATCTTGGATGATGACCTTAATGTTAGAGATGGTGGGGATGGCAGGAGTGGTGGATGTATCTATCATAAAAGTGGAAGCAAGAGTGGCGAGATCAATGTATGGTGTAGATGGGCCCTCATCATTTTTTGGTACTTGGGGGATTTTATAGTACTTTTCCTCGAGGAGTTTGGAATAGGAAAATGGTTTGGGATCTCCATGGATGATAACTTCTTGTCCGTCATGTGTGAATTTAACACATTGATGGAAAGTTGACACTACTGCTTGCATTGCATGAATCCATGGGAATCCTAGGAGGATGTTATACAATAAGTTGAGGTCCAAGACCTGACAAGTGGTTTCCATGATAGATGACCCTACTTGAATAGGGATTTTGATTGTGCCTTGAGACACTCTTTCTAGATCATCATATGCTCTTATTGTGATACTATTTCCTTTTTCAATAGAATCCTCTAAGATTTTTAATTGTTTAATGAGCTTCAGACAACAAATATTCAAGCCCACACCTCCATCCACCAAGATCCTTTTGACTTTTATTTTCTGTACAAGGACTTCTGAGTGGAGTGAACAGTTATGAGATGCTTGGGTAGGAAAATCTTGGTTGGAGAATGTGAGGAGATTTGGCATAATGATATTTCTGACCATAGCTTGGAATTGTTCTACATCAAGATCTGTGGGGATAGTGGATGAAGCCAACGCTTCCTCAAGGATTTTCCCATGGGAAGATGAGATTTTTAGTAATTCCATGATGGAGATTTGTGTTGGCGTTCTTTTGAGTTGATCAAGGACGTTATATCCATTGGGGACAGATCTAGGTGTAGGGACTCTGTTTAGCTGGGATGATCCTGTGATGGTAACTTTTCCGCCTCTTGTGGTGACTCCACAATTGGCATGGGCTCCTTTGATGGTGATGGTAGCGTAATAGTCATCCAAGGATGCAATGATGTGGTCATACACATGATTTACATTCTTGAAGGGTTCTTTCCCCTTATCCGTGTTATTATTCCCTTTATTTCCATGGTTAGGCATTAGATTCGTGTATATCTTAAGGTTTTGGTTTCCTATTGGCTATTCCACATTTATTATTCTTTGATTGATGAGATCTTGAATTATGTTTTCAGCCTCATACAACTATTCATGGTATGCCCTTTGATTTTATGGAAGTCATAGAGTTGATTCTCATTATACCAAGGAGGTTTCACATCCTATTCTTGGTAATTCTCATAGGTGGGAGCTTTGATGAGTTTTTCATTTATCATATTCTTCATGATGACTTCAAGTGGTTCCCTAAAAGTAGTGTACTTTCACTTGGGGTAATTCTTGTTCAGTTGGGGTGGTCCCCTTTGATCATTGAGATTGTTAATTACTTGATTGTTGTTTGGTTGTTGTGTTGCTTGATGATTGTTTTGGTGTTGGATTTGGATTTGTGGTGTAGGTGTATTTTGGTGAGGGGCAGTAATAACCACTTTGGTGTTGACAACACCATCATTGGTAACATTTTTTTTTCTTGCCCATGTGTGAGGTTTCTCATTGTAATTGGTGGGTGGGCGGTTGTTTTCTTGTTTGGGGTATGAAGTTGATCCCGTAAGTTGTGTCATAAGGGCTCATTCGATGCTAAGTGGCTTAGAGATCAACTGGTCATATGTGGTGATCCCTTGTACCTTGAGATGGAATGCCAAGAGGCTGTCAAGGTTAGATATAATGGTATAAACTTGTTGTTCCTCAGGCATGGTCCATTTTCTTTGATTGGCCTTGGATCGCCATCATTGTAGGAATGAAGTGAATGATTCATTCTTACCTTGTTTCAAAGCTAAGAGTTCTTCTAGATTGACATCCATTGCAATATTGCATGCGTAGTTTTTAATGAATGCGTCTATAATTTCTTGGAATGTTTTGATGCTCGTAGGTAGGCAAGAGAACTATTCCATAGCATGGCCAACCAAACTCTTAGGAAATAGCTGCATCTGATAGGTATCGTCGTATGTGTCTTCCATGCAATGAACTTGGAATTCCCTGATGTGATCTTCAAACTTGGGCATTTCAAATCCCTTCCGGAGTGTTTTCATCACAAGGCACCTATCAAACACTTGTTGTAAGAGAAAACTGATTTGTGCCATTACATCATTTTGCTAATCAGGGGGTGGGATGAAGGTGTTCTGGGTGTTTCAATTGTGGGTTGGATGAGTGGGTTGTTTGGTGTGTTGTTTGATGGTATTTGCACATTTTTTTGAGCTAGGTATGCTTGCACTTGCTGCTGCATAAACAATGCTTGTTGTTGATCTTGTTGTTGTTGTGCTAGGATTGCTTGTTGTTGAGCTTGTTGTTGTACTTTTTGTTGTTCCAACAATGCTTGTTGTTGGGATGCTAATTGGGCTACTTCTTGCTACTCTTGATATTGTTTTATTGATTTTTGATATGCTTGTAGTTGTGCTACTTGTTTTTGTGCAAGAAGTTGTGCTTGTGCTTGTGCTTGTTGTGCTTGATATTGGGTGTGTGCTTAAGCTTGAGCTTGGGCTTGTGCCGCTTGTTGTTGCAATAGAATTTGGGCTTGGGCAACCTTTTGTGCTTGTAATGTGGCTTGGTGCTTGAGTAGCTTGAATGGCTTGTTGTTGGTGTTGTTGCAATAAAGCTTGGGCTTGTGTGGCCTATTGTGCTTGCTATGCAATTTGGGCGGCTTGTTGGACAACTATTTATGCAGCTTGTTGAGCAACTATTTGTGCAGATTTTTCTTTTGCACTTGTAGGAATTCCTTTTGATAAGCAACTTGGTGAGTAGATTGCAATGCCATGCTGTATTGGTTTGATAAATTGGAGTTTGGTGGTGGTGGGGGTGGTGGTGGATTCAAAATGGTGTTTCTGGTGGTGGTGAGCGGTGATGTTGTGTTGGTGGTTTGAATGGTGGATGGTGCTATTGATGTGGCCGGTCCTTGAGAGACCATGATTTGAGATGTTAGGGGGGTGGTCGATGATGTTGTGATTGTTTGTGTAGTTGTCATTTGTTGTTGCGATATCGATGACAATTTTTGAGAGTTTGGCATGATGCCTTGATTGGTGTTTGGAATGTTGGTTTGATTGATATTTGGTAAAGGTGGGAGTCCCAAGCCAAGTAGGGTTGTGGATAATGGTGGTAATGGTGGAAGAGGTGAAAATATGAGGGGTGTGAGTTCTTGAGAAAATGATGTGGTGTCAAAAATGCCCCTAGGTCTGAACATGTCACCCTCTTCTTATGAATTTTTGAGGAGAGAGGTTTGGGGTGTTGCACGGAAGGATGATGATGATGGATCATTAGGATTATGGAAGGTGAGAGGGAAATACTTATGTAATGGATTTTGGGGTATGTTTTGTTCCAAAATGGTTTTTGCATCCAAGTCTTGATTGTTGACAAGGGGGTGTGTTTGAATAGCATTAAGAAATGCATTTCCCTTATTAACATTAGGTTGAATTGGAGAAAAACATGTGATTTGCAAAATTTTTTGAGTGATGCTCTGGGATGGGGGTGTAGATGAGATGGGGAGTGTGGATGAAATTAGAGACACGATCTCCAAAGATGGTTCCACTATAGAGCTTACGTCAAAATCAAAAGGTAATTTGGCCCCTTGTTTTGCTAGTTCGAGCATGTATAGTGAAGGGTTAAGCCTCATCATGATGTTGATGATCTTATGGTTTTCTGGATTTTGGAGAATTTCGGTTATTTCTTCATGTATCATCCCAAAGGTAAGATCTTCTTCTTGAATTTCCTATTGTGGGTTTTGTGACGATGAGATAGTCAAAGGATTGCTTGATTTGAAAAAATTCATTTTGGAATTTGTTTGGCTTAGGTCACTTGAAACGATGTTTTTTTGTTGGCTTCCATGTTCTCTAGTATTGAGATCTATTTTTAACCATAAAACAAGGATCAATTTTCAAGAATATGGGAGATGAATCTATAGTTCTTTGGATTGATCTTATTTTAAGCACAAAAGAGAAGTTTTTAGGGTATCTTGAGGATCAAAAGGTGATATGATTTATGGAAGATATGGTTGATGTGGATGCTTAATATTTTGATAAATCTTGAGGGGAATGCTAGAATTTTAGGTATTTTGGATATGTTTTGAATTTCGATTTTTTGATTTTTTTGATTGTCATTGACTTGATTGATTTTGGTTTGATTTGTTTGAACAAATAGACCCTAAGATGTTGGATGATTATGTAAGGGGTATATTTTCTCAAAGGATGATAATTTGAATGTGTAGGGAGAAAGATGCATCTACCCGCACCTATTCAAACAAGATGATACTTTAACAAAGTATATGAAGAAGAATGCATCTACATATACCTAGCTAAACAAGATGGTTTGATAAATTTGACTAAGCATATGCAAAAGGATGCATCTACACATACCTAGCCAAAGATGATTGGATAAATATTTCAAGGATTTTGTCTCAAGGATTTGATGATTTTGATTTTTTCCAAAAAGCATACCATGAAGGATAATTTCAAGATTTTCTCAAAATATGATGGTGAGATGATTTTTGGTTTGATGTTTGGAGGGTAGATAAAAAAGATTTTGATTTCCTTTGATCCTAGGATGAACCTAAAAAAATACACTTTGTTTACCTAGACCTCGGTATTGAAGAACATGAAATGCTTGTATAGACCTTTATAACTAAGAAGTGGTTCAATTTGAGCATATATTTTCAGATTTTGAATCAAGGACTTTTGTTTTGGAATTTGACTTTCTTGGAAATTATGAGGTTTCGACACATGTGAGTGTCCATTTTGTTATCTTTGCTTAGTGACTTTATTTTACCACAACCACTTCTTTGATTAGGTTTTCCAAACTAGATTTCCAATGTCTTAATTTCTTTGAATCCCACAAAGTATGTTATGTGGAAATTTGATGAATTAAAGGAAAGGGTTCCCTATTGTTTAACTTTAGTAGACAAATTGAGATGTAATCCAAGTGTTTAGAAACCTCTAAGGATAAAATACCAAGGGAAAGAAATAACACATGAATTGGGTCAATTGTATTTGTCTCCTAAAGGGTTTGAAATATTGACGATGATGTTTAAGTGTTTATTTCCAAGATGTTTTCGAACAAGCAAAGCATTTTGTAACCAAGAATAAGTACAACCCTATGGATATGAAAGACAATATTTGTTGAGTCCCCACTTGGACAAGTCCAACTACACTTATCTTTAGCGAATGGTTAGATGCTTGACCCCATTGGCTCCCCTATGCAACACTCACTTATACGGGGTAGGCAAGTATCAACACCTATGAAACTCCCATGGCATTTTTGATGAGGGCGCAACCCAAGACACAAAAAGTAACCCACAAATAAGAGAATAATTTTATTATTCAGAAAATGGAGGTTCTTACATGCATAGGATCTCAAATCCCCAATTTCTACACCACATGCAAGCTACAGAAAGCTACAGAATAACCCTTTCACAATATGCGAGCTTGTCCCCAAAAAGTTACCCAAAAATATTAGAAACCTGCCCATAAATAGAGCTCCTCTTTAGTTTGGAGCCAAAACAACAATAAAATTTGAGTTTAGGTGGTTTGGTGCTGAAAATTACAACTTGAAGTTCAAATTTCAAAAGAACATTTGCAATTGTATCTTCTAGAAAGTGCGCCAACTTCCCGGGGCCATAACTTTTGATCTGGGGCTCTGATTCGCAAACCGTTGGAAAGGTCTCGAAGTCAAGAACATGCTCGAAATCACTATGTTGATTTCAGCAAGTTTTGGGGCCATTCCGGAAGCTCTAAGTGCCTCAAATCCAACTCAGAAGATTTTCATGTGCAAATTTGTGAAACTAAAGCTGCAATATCTTTCAACCCAGGAATAGAAAATAAAAATCATAAATTGGTAATTTCATTATGACGAAAAGGGTATCCAAAACTGTAAAAATATCTAAAAACTGAGAAACTTGAAATTTAACTATTTTTGGGTGATGCAAGATTGCCCTTACACCACTGGATGCTCCTGCATCAGACACCTAGGGTAATTTGAGAAGTGACCACATCACGTCTCAGATGGTTGAGGAAAACCCAACTGGTGAACCACTGCCTTAGATAGCCAGGATGAATCTTCCACAGGCCTTCCTCTCCATTTCACTAGATATTCTTCATAATGCTTTTTTTTGGTACTCCTTCCCACACGACTATCCAAGATTTCCTCAATCTCCTCCTTTTCTGAAGTAGATGTTGGAATCCCACAATGTTCCATCGTTGGTACTTCCTCTGTGCCACCTTCATGATACTATGTCAAATCTGAAATGTTGAACACAAGGGAAATGTTGAATCAATCCAGAAACTCTACCTCATATGCATTCCCTGAATCATGCTTCTTAAAAATTTTGCAGGGACCGAACTTCTTCATCTTCAATTTGTTATATGTTCCCACTGGAAACCTTTCTTTCCTCAAGTGGACCATCACTTCATCACCAATCTGAAACTCCTTATACCTTCGCTTCTGATCTGCCTTAGCCTTATACTGCATATTCATCTTGTTAATATGTTCTCTTACCTTCTCATGTATATCTTTGATGTGTTTTGAAAAATCTTCAGCTTTAGCACTTATTTTCTTCTCTTGTTCCATCTTCCTCAATTCTGGAGCTGTTATGGGGCTACCTCCATACACAATCTGGAATGGTGATCTAGCAGTGCTTCTGTTGACAAAATTGTTGTAAGAGAATTCTTCATGGGGTAAGATCAAGTCCCATCCCTTGGGTTTATCTCCTACCAAACATCTCAGTAGGTTATCTAGACTCCTATTAACAACCTCTATTTGCCCATCTATTTGTGGATGGTGTGCAGAACTGAACTTCAGCTCTATCTTCAGCTTCTTCTACAAGGTCCTCCAAAAGTACCCCACAAATTTAGTGTCACGATTTGAAACAATACTCTTTGGCAGACCATGTAGCCTCACCACCTCTTTGAAGAGCAAGTCAGCAATGTGGATTGCATCATGGGTCTTCTGACATGGAATGAAATGTGCCATCTTCGAAAACCTATCAACCACCACAAAGACTGAATCATTCCCTCATTGTGTTCTTGGAAAACCAAGAACAAAGTCCATACGTATATCCTCCCATGGCCTCTCTGGTATAGGTAAGGGCTGATATAAGCTTGTATTCTGGCTCACTCCTTGAGCCATCTGACATACCCTACAACTTTGTACAAACTTCTTCACATCCTATGACAACTGAGGCCAATAATAATGCTCACTGTTAATGGAAATGGTCTTATCTTGACCAAAATGTCCTGCTATTCCTCCACTATGCTTCTCCTTTATCAGGTTCACCCTCATGGAACTCCTCAGGATACACAATTGACTTCCCTTAAATAACATTCCATCTTGGATTATGAAATCCAGCCACCTTGTCCTGTCCACTATAACAGGTTCCTTGCGAGCTTTCCAAGCCTTTGCAAAATTAGGATCTTCTGCATACAGTGTCTTGAGTTCATTGAACCCAACCACTTCAATCTGCGTCTTTGTCATCAATGTATGCCTCCTACTTAAGGCATCTGCAACCCTATTTGACTTCCCACTCCTATGTTTCAAAACGAAGGTATAACTCTACAAAAAATCTACCCATTTCATATGCCTCTGATTTAATTTTTCCTGACTATTTAGGTACTGCAAGGCCTGATGATCAGTATATAGAATAAATTCCTTCAGCAACAAATAATGTCTCCATTTCTTTAATGCTTGAACTATTGCATAAAACTCCTGATCATATACAAAATACTTTCTCTTGGCATCATTTAACTTTTCACTGAAATAGGCAATGGGCTTACCTTCTTGGCTCAATATTGCTCCAATGACACAACCACTGGCATCACAATCCACCTGAAACACCTTGTTGAAATCTGGAAGGGCTAGAATAGGTTGCTATGTCACCTTACGCTTCAACGGTTCAATTTTTTTTCATCTAGATGCTCCTTGAGATTCTTTTCTATCTCCTCTCATTGTTTACGGTCGAGTCCACAAATACTAAAGTTTCTAATGAAATTTCTATAAAACTAATGAAACCATGGAAGATCTCACCTCATTGTAGTTCTTGGGGTAGGCCATTCGAATAGCCTTCACCTTCTCTGGGTCCATCTTGAGACCTTAT
>VDFB02168118.1:140961564-140974701 GCA_007258455.2 Sequoia sempervirens | reverse complement strand
TGCCTACCAGGCATCACTCTTGGAGGCATGTTTCTTGACCTAGACCCACAACCACAGTCCTGGTGCGAACTGCCTCATGATCAGCGATCTGTCCACACGCTCAAGAAAACCCGCTCTGATACCACTTGATGAGGGCATAGCCCGAGACACAGAAAGTAACCCACAAACAAGAGAATAATTTTATTATTTAGAAAATGGAGGTTCTTACATGCAGAGGATCTCAAATCCCCAAGTTCTACACCACATGCAAGCTACAGAAAGCTACAAAATAACCCTTTCGCAATATGCAAGCTTGTCCCCAAAAATTTACCCAAAAATATTAGAAACCTGCCCATAAATAGAGCTCCTATTTAGTTTGGAGCCAAAACAAAAATAAAATTTGAGTTTAGGCGGTTTGGCGCCAAAAATTACAACTTGAAGTTCAAATTTCAAAAGAACATTTGCAATTGTATCTTCTAGAAAGTGTGCCAACTTCCCGGGGCCATAATTTTTGATCTAGGGCTTCGATTCGCGAACCGTTTGAACCGTTGGAAAGGTCTCAAAGTCAAGAACGTGCTCAAAATTGCTATGCCAATTTTGGAAAGTTTCAAGGCCATTCTAGAATCTCTAAGTGCCTCAAATCCAACTCGGAAGATTTTTAGGTGCAAATCTGGGAAACTAAAACTGCAATATCTTTCAACCCAGGAATAGAAAGTAAAAACCATAAATTGGGAATTTCATTATGACGAAAAGGGTATCCAAAAATGTAAAAAAATCTAGAAACTAATAAACTTGAAATTTAACTATTTTTGAGTGATGCAAGATTGCCCTTACACCACTGGATGCTCCTACATCAATTTTTTCCATTTCTACTAAAAGACCATAAAAGTGTTGGGCAGATTTAGAACGACTATTCTTGCACCAATAAATAGATCAAGGATTTTGTAAATTCTAAAACATAGGTTTTAATTAGGACTTTCCATTCATGGAGATTGACCCATATGATGAGAGTCCCTTTTCAGATCCATCTCGTTGAAGCCAACCGCGTGATATTGGCATTTACTCCAATACCTGGATATTTATATCCCAGTTGGAAATACTCTTGGCTTTAGAGTGTTACCAGTTGGATCATTCCCTTGGGTGAGCACTTTTTCCCCAAGGCAGGCCGCTAAGATAAACAAAAGTGAGTAAAGACAATATATGTAACTCAATCAATCTTTGTTTGCAACACAAAAAGAGAGAGTACACAATAATGCTCTACTCATACTCGCACAATGTTTTGTTCAATTTTAAATTCAAAATGAAGTGTCGAGGTGATTACTTTATCTCAACCTAAGATCATAAAAAATGCCTTTTGATTCTCAAGATCACTATAAAGTGTGAGAAAAGTGCACACATCCTTTTCGATGATGTTAGTTTAAGTAAGCAATCACAAAAGAAAAGTTGCACATATTCATTTTAACCTTTCAAAGCAATTGTGAGTTTGTTTTAAAAACACCAAAGTAAGTGTGACAAATTGCCTTGTTCAATTTTTAATCCCAAACAAACTTTAGTAGATTGGAGTCCTAAATTTCATTTTAAGCCTTTTGTATCAAAATTGAAAAGTTCTTTTTAAAGCCCAAATGAAATTAGAAGCATAAAAAGATGACAAATTTTCCTTAAGAGGGATAATGAATCCTAAAATAGTGTTAAGAAAACACTAAAGTGTCTAAAAACACTTATTTTTGTGAAATGAACTCATTATGCTTCTCTTCCTCTTCGTCTTCTAATCGGTTATACCTATAAGAAAAAATAGTTATATTCTGCAAAACAGAGGTCAAAAAGACATAAAATAGACAGAAGAAGCAAAATTTGAAAAAAGAACATGCTGAAAATTAAATTTTACTCCATACTCCCCTCTAGCGATGCAATCCATGAAGGCATCGCAGTTTGATTTCTCTAGCGGTGCTATATAGTGCTGCTTGCTAGTCAACATCACTCTACAGTTAGGCCAATGAGCATGAATGCGTCACCCATTTCCCACTAGTGCAGTTTGATTGTTTTGAAAATTCCTGCAGGTCTGATTGGTCAAGCGGTGTAGTTTAGAATTAAAAAGTCTAGGTGGGAAGACTCAAGCATCAGAGTTTGAATTTCCAGCGGTCCTATATAGCGATGTTGAAGAACCAGTAGTGCTAAACAGTGACAGTGAACCTATCAACAAAGAAAAATGTGTAAATTTGATAAAAAACATGATTGAAAGGTGAGATTGCCCTCCTTCTAGCACCAAATGTGCGAACCCCAATCCCAATACCTACAAAACAACATGAAAAAACACATTAAAAGGTGAAATGAAAGCAAGAACAAGGATTCCCCATGAAATCCATTAGCAAAGCTTAAATTAGGAAAATAGATGAACACAATAAGAAAAAAATAAAAGAGAGATTGAATCCTAATTAAACAAGCAAACTCTTGATCCCATGGGGGAATTGGTGCCAATTTGATATGAAAATTGGCCCTTTCCCAACTCCAATGATGCAAGCTTGACGTGTGATGAAGAGTGATCCACTTTGTTGATGCTTGGTGAGTGCTCCAATAGAAAAATCTTCCTAGCTATGAATTCAATGATAATGGATAGAATTTGCTAATGATTTAAGCATAGTAAGTTTACTCAAATTGTGGATGCTCAAATGAGGAGATTAGCCTCTTATTTATAGAATGCTAAGATGGATGAATGTCCAAAATAAAGCAAAGTGGGACTAAGAATTAGCCAATGGAAAAGTGCCACTTGTCAACCTATGAGTGGATGATGTGCAAGTTTTGAGGATTGTGCTAATAAATGCCTATACTTGAATTTTGAAATTGTTGAAATGACATGCAAGAGGGAAGGAAGAATTCATTGAATGCCACTTGGCTCAAGGCAAAGGACATGTAAGAGAGAGTAAATGCCTTGTTGGATGTACATGTCAACTTGGATTTTGAATTCAAACTTGAAGAATATTCCTTAAAAGATGCCTTGTTGAAGGGAAATAGAGATTTAATAAATTAATTAAATCTATTTTCATGTGCAAGTGGTAAAAGCTAGAGGATGGGACATGAGAGGAGATTAAATTAATCAAAGTTAATTAATTTAATGAAAGGGTTTAAATGATGTGACCTATTTGACTTAGATTTATGGATTTATTTAAATCAAATATTAGAAGAATGTGATAAGGGATTAATTAAATAAAGATTTTGATTTATTTAATTAAATGAGATAATGTTAGATTAAAATAAATAAGGTTTTAATTTATTTAATTTAATAGACAAACTTAAGAGATTTAATCAAATAAAATTAATTATTTAATTAAATAGGATAATTAAATCAAAATGGTTAATTTAATTATCGAGAAGAGGTGACTTAATTTAGACAACTGATTTATTTAATTAAGAGAGGAATATTGATGAATTTAATCAAATAAAGGTATTTGATTAAATGATTAGACCGAAGGATGATTTAGGACGAAACAATGTTAATGGTGAGGATCAGATGCACAATGTCAATTAGTACATTTTACATGTCTACAATTTGCATCTCACTAGATTAGTTAATGTGATTTTAGGTCCAATGTTGACTTGGAAATGTTGGAGGAAGGCCTCAAAAAGGTCATTTAAAGAGTGGATTGAGTTATTCAACAATGAAAAAAACCAATTAAACCCATCTCTTTCAATGACCTAGGAAATATTTTAGCTAGGAGTTTATCTTCAAAAATGAATTCACTACACAAGGTTGTACATATATCAATATATAATTGCTAGGGTTTGCTTTACCATTATACTTGTTAAATGTGGGTATCTCTACATTTTTTGGAGTTGATGTAATAGTGTAAAAAAATGTAATCCTTTACATTTTCACACTTGTTTGGGCCTTCCTTGCTAAAAATTGGGCTTCTGTATGCCTTATTTGGTTCTATTTTGCATCCACAAGCCTTGATTAATGCATCTTTCTGAGAATGATCATGACCTACATCAAGTGACCAATCAGAATTTAATGATTTTGGATTATATGGCCCAAATTTAGTGATATGGGACTCATACACCACCTTGAGCATATGGGTCCCACCTAAGTTTCTGGGCCTAGATATGAATTTAACATAAAATTAAACCTTTCTTGAAAAATATGTCCCAAGCTTAGCCTAATTGGACTCATACACCCCAATTGGTGTATGAGTCCTGCTTAGCTTAGACCTAATTTGAATTCAAATTCTTGGCAAGATTTTATTCTCCTAGATCTAATGTTGGATTGTAGTGTTGTAATTTTAGAAAATTTGGTATAAACAAGTATAAATAAAAGGTTATTTCACATATTTTCTCCTAGCAATTTCAAGTCTTCAAGTGACCTAACAAGTTTACATTTCATCTAGCACTTTTTAAGATCACAAATTCTAGCATTCAAGAGTGATTATCAAGCATTTTGGAGCACTATTCAAGTATCAAGCATCATGTCAAAGTCATCATGCATCATGCCTTTTTTTTGAGCTAACATTTGTGATGTAGGGTTTTTATGATTCAAGAAAGCACTCATGTCAAGATCCATAACATACAAGCAAGAGTCAAGATCCACATTCATGCTAGCCATATCTTACAATATTATAGCCTTTTGTTCAAGGTTTGGTGAGTTGCATCATTGCATATTTGTTCATTCATCATTCATCAATTCTATTTTATTTCATTTCAAGGTTTGATTACCAAAATGGGATTTGACCAAGGAAAACCCCTATCCACTTAAAAAATAACATTTCCCCACATTTCAATGTGTGATTTGTAGATTTAGGTTGAAGATCCATCGAAGAGAAAGATTGAAGAAAATTTTTCAAGCTGTCAAAGTTATCACCTTACTTGCAAGATTACGAAAAGTCACCTAGAGGGAAAAATTTAGTGTTTCAGAATTAGAGATTTGATAGGAAGGAAGTTACAATAGATCACTAGAGGATTATAGAGTTTTGGAGAAACCCTGATACTAGGACTAAATGACTGCTTGTGGCCTATGAGTCCTAGTATACACATTTTCAGCCATTTTCTACAGATCCCGATTCAATAGTTCTAGATTCTAGTTTTGGCCCAAAACTCTAAACTGAGACTAAATCGCCCCTACTAGTGTATGAGTCATAGTGTGCATAAAAAATGAGTATTTCCAAGATTTTAGACCCTCATTCAAGCCTCTTCAATTTCTAGGTGCACCTATACACTTTCTCAATTTACTGTTTTGATTTGAGCTCATTTCTAGGTCATTTATTCAAGTTTTGCATATCATTTACATTTCTTGTCTTTCCAAGCCCTAGCTTGGTGGTGAACCCCTCTTTAGTCTTTTATCACACCCTAAGATACCATATTTTAGATCTCATTCCCCATTACATCCCTTGATTGAGATCTTTAAGGTTTATTTGAATGAAACTTGAAGAAAATTAATTGTTCTATGTCCTAAAACATAGGATGCAAATTTTCAACATTTAATTTTGGTGAACCCACCCTTTACAATATTTAATTTTCTTATTTGGAGTGCATCATAGTCCTAGATATAACTTACATTAACTTTGCATTAGGTTTTGCATTAGTTAATTTGCATCTAGGGTTTCTAAATCTTTCATTAGTGAAAGTGCATATAGGTTGCATTTTTTGCATCTTGCATCATTGAATTTCATTTGAAATGTGTAATTTCATTTAGTCTAGAAATCATACAAAACATAAAACTTAACATTCATTTAGAATTTTTTGAACTTTTTGGAAAATTCCTAATCTAGGACTCATATGCCCCTCTAGGCAATTTAGTCCCAGTACAGGTTGTTTTGCTTGATTTCTAGGTATTTTTTGGTGACTATTATTCACTGTTTGAACCCTTGAAAAGCCTTGAATAGGAATCATATGCCCCTCTATGCGAATCTTTATTTCATTTATTTCATTTTTGTTTTAGTTTGCAGAATCTTTATTTCATTTTTGTTTTAGTTTTCAGAATCTTTATTACATTTTTGTTTTAGTTTGCAGAATCTTTATTTCATTGCATCTAGCTTAATTTCATTACAATTACAATTAAAGAATATCATTTATCTTTTGTTCATTGTATCTTGCATTTCATTGATTGTCCCTTGCATGAGCTTTACAACTTGGTGTCCTGTTGTTAATACTATAGCGAGATGTAGTTTGAGACTCATGTCATCCCGCGATAGCACAATAATCATGGATCTTGGGTTATCTAGCTCTTTGACTACTAGTGTTGACACTAGTTCACTAGGTATGTACCATACCCTTAAAAACTATTTTCCTTCAAGTAGTATGATAGATGTTGAAACAATGGCTGCTAGTGTGGAACCAAGATCCTAGTACCTACAAGAGACAATAAACAAACATATTAGATGATTCAAATGCAAGTTAAAACCAAGGTTCCCCATAAAATCCATTTAAACATGCTCAAAATAGGAATAAAACAAGGACAAAATGAAAGAAGACAAAACAAGCTAAATCGTATTGAGAATATGCAAACTCTTGATCTTATGGGGGAATTGGTTCCAATTTGATGTGGAAATCGGTCCTTTCTCAACTCCTATGCAAGATTTTGATGATTTGGTGATGATTGATCCACTTGTTGATTGCTTCAAATGAATTCTATGCAGAAAACCAACAATAACCTAGCTATGCCTTGATTAAATTGATGAAAATGCCAATTATGGATGATGAAATGAGGAGAGAGACCTCTTATTTATAGAATGATAGTTTGGAGAAATGCCAAAAATGGAGCAATGTGGGACTAACATTCAACCAATGGCAAGGTGCCACTTTCCCAAATGTGAATGGATGGAGGATGTGCACATTTTGATGAATGTGCCCATAAATGAAATTAGGTGATATTTGAAATTAGTGAAATGTCATGTAAGAGGGAAAATAAATGTCTTAAATGCCACTTGGCTCAAGGAAAAATGACTTAATAGGTGAAGTAAATGTCTTGTTGTTGGAAGGACAAAGTCCACTTGGATTTGAATTTAAATTTGAGAGAATATTCCTCCATTATGCCATGTTGAGAGAAAATAGAGATTTAATCAATGAATTAAATCTATTTTCATGTGCAAGTGGCAAAAGCTAGAGGATGGGACTTGTATTAGGATTATATTAATCAAAGGTTAATTAATTTAATGAGAGATTAGATGATGTGATAAATTTGACTTAGATTTATAGGTTGATTTGAATCAAAGATGAGAAGAATGTGATTTTAGACTTAGTTAAATAATTTTTTTATTTATTTAACAAAAGAGGATGATTGGTTAGCTTAAATTAAACAAGGTTTAATTTATTTAATTTAATAGATAGAACTTAGAGATTTAATCAAATAAAGTGAATTATTTAATTAAATATGGACATAGGGTTAATTAGATCAGACAGATTGATTTAATTAACAAGTGAGAAAGACTCAATTAGATACAATGATTTATTTAATTAAGATAGGAAAATTTATGAATTTAATCAAATAAGGGTATTTGATTAAATGGTTAGACTGAGGGATAATTTAGGATAAAATGGTGTTAGTAATCAGGATCAAGTATGTTGGTATATTTTCCATGTCTACATTTTGCCCCTCTTTGAAGCAATGTACTTGCTGCGTTGATTCAAAGAATAAACTATCTTGGTCAAAAGATAAAATTTTCCCCACTGTTGCCTTAGTGGGTGAAAATATGCTGATATACTACCCCCTCGAGAGATCAGACGAAATTTTTTGATTTTTGGGTGATCTAATGAAAAAAGAGGACAAGGTGCCCGATGGGCCAAAAAAGGCTCTAAGAGGTAAGAAAAAGAAGATAAAATGCAAAAAATAGTATAAAACGACCCTTGGTTGGGCGAAAATGGGATCGGGGGAATAAAACTCTGATAGGATAGCTAAACAGGGTAAAAATCCTCTAACTTTTAGGCTTAAATAGGCCTTGGGGGGCCACTTCTAATTCATTTTCACATTTAGCCTTTAGAGATTCTAAGATTTTGAGCTATGAGACCTTGGAAAGATGGCACAATGACAACTCCCCATGCACATTTCCAATAGGGTACACACATAGCAGAGACTTCTTGGCACTTGACCCAACTTGATTTTTTGATTTTCGTATGCATTTATGATGCTTAAAAACTAGGTCTCTAGGAGTGGCACTATATAGACCCTTTGGAATTTCAAAGTGCGATGCTCAATAACTACATTGTCATTGCAAGGTCTAACACCACGGTGCAATTTGAAATTTAGGGTTAAATTTCAAACTCCACCACCTTTGCAGATTTCATCGTCACAGTGCTCTATAGAGTTATGGTTTTAGATTAAACTCTGCCACCTTTGCAAAGTGAACTTCTGTGGTGTAGTTTTGGAATTTGAAGGCTTTAGTAGCACAATTTGCAGTTTACAAACTACATTGCCTTCATAGGCAGTGACACACTTTGGGATGTCGGGACAATGACACAAAGCTCTTGTGGATGGTACATACCTACCCATGAGGCAGTTTAGAGCATTATGCAGCTGGTGGCCAGGTTGTGGCCATATGACTAAGGTTAGTTAGATCCTAGGACCACACAGGCATACTAAGATTGGTTTAGGTCACCCCTGAGGTTGATAGTTCCAGGTACACCATCCACTTGATGGAGAGTGAGAGGAAAGGGTAGGACGAGGCTGGGGAGATAGGGATCAGGATCAGGGTGGCAGAGGACCAACACTAGATCAGCCAGTTAGGGATCAAGATCCACAGGTTCAACCACCCAAGGATCAACATGTTCAACCCCACTAGGGTGTCCTAATACAGGATTAGGACCATGGGTAGCATGATAGACAAGATGGGAACCATGATCAGGTTGTGACACTGCCCAAAGATGGGGGTGAGGATTAGCCTCACGTGCAACCTCCTCTATAGCCAGATCTTAGGGATGGGAAGATTTTATAGTTACAGGCCTAGATACAAATATTGATGACTAAAAGGGACTAGGATAAACCAGAGCGGGACCATGCCATCTAGTAGATGCAGGCCATAGAGTTACATGTAGCGGCTGAGATGGGCCACTGACAGTAGTTAGAGAGTATGGTTGCCTCTTTCTCTCAGAGCACAATATCTCTTCTGTCATATAGGGAGATTGTTTGGGAGGCCAACTATTATAGGATGCACTACCACCAGGCTCTGCCAAGAGTAGGACAAGTCCCCAATTTTTCACAAAGGACCAACCATAGATCGATAGAGGAGCATGGAGAGAGGGCAGGTGGTGAGGGAAACAACCAACACGACTAGGCCTTCATTTTTTATCAGAGATAGGATATCTTTGTGCCCCATGGGCCTATGTTTTTTGATAGCCCAATGGGCCATTTTGTATTTATATATTTGATACTTGAACCGATTCTATTGTACTGTGATAGTGTACATATTTTGATGATATGTATGAGATGGCGATTTTGATTCAATATGATATGCGATGCATTTATGGTTGTCTTTACCTTCTATATGCTTATGTAATGATTCTATATCATGGTGTAAATAGTTTATGGATACATTTTGTTTTCAGTATCTTTTTTTGATGCACTTTTTAGGATGTATGCAAAACGTTATGATATGCATTATGCTTAGACTAATAGATCTATATTATGCAATGTGTGTAATTCCCTCATGTATGATATGCATTTTATGATGTTATGGTAATGATGTGATGCTATGATGATGATGTTTTATGAAATCATATGATGGTTATGATATGCAAATGGATGCTTTTGATAGATGATGAATATGTGATAGCGTAATGGATGCTTATATGTGTTACAGGATGATGCAAATGATGCTATTATAATGTATGATATGATTATGCTGATGTTTTATGATGTTATGGGATAAGTTCTTTTCATGTTTATATATGATGGATGCTTATGTATGATTTATGTAATGCTTAGAATAACCAATCTATATGTATAGAAATGCAGTACATGTTTAACGGTTTATGTTGCTGTATGATATGATATGCAATATGCTGATGGTTTATGGATGCAAGATGGATGCAATGATAATGATGATGAATAACTATCATGATACCATGTTAGCATGAAAAGCAAGAGATAGAAGAAAGCAAGAAATTCCAACAAGACATGAGATGATGATAATGATGGTTGCTTGTTGAGGAGTTAGGATTTTCAAAGGGCCAATTACCTTATGTTTGATAACACATAGAGGTACGATGCATCAAGGTATAAAGAACCAGGATGGCAATGTACCTAGTGTGATGGAATTTGACTTGACAATAAAATAGGAGTATCCTTGTTCACACCTAGCGTATAGAACCTTATTCAAAATGTAGTTTAGATATTCCAAACATCTCAGACCAAAAAATAGAAAAGCAAGCCTTCCTTTGTGATCAAAATGATATTTAAAACATCCTCCCTATACCTAAACAAAGCACACATGACCAAGTTATATTACAAGAATATCCAAAAATCATAGCAGATAAAAGATAAAGATCATTGCTCCATTCCTATCTCTCTAAATCCTTTCGTTAGATATCATCGAGGGGTCCTTGGAATGAGTGCAATAAGATAAATCAAAAGACAAAGATAAAACAAACAAGTTGATGTTCTTCAAAACTGCTAGCCAAGACTAAACTACTGTGATGCTTGATGTTGATGTCCATTGTAGGAAGGATGCATCCTAGGACATGATGATATCGGATGATTTGATATGGGACTAATTGGATGATAGCTATTGACACAAAGAGCTGACCAAATTGTCTACTTACTGACCTAGACTTGAGATTTTGACGTTCGGGTTTTTTATTTTTGACCTACTAGAATTGTTTCCGATTGTTTCACCAAAGGTTGAGGATGACGATTGATTTATTATGAGTGATGTTTATTGAGGGTGAAAATGAGATGAGACAAATGTATTTTTTAAAATATTTGGATGTTTTTGGAGTTTTCAAATGTTTTAAAGCTATTTTTTGGTATTTTCGAGATTTTGCAAATGTTTTGATTTTCAATTTTCAAATGTTTTGGGGTTTTCTGATATTTTAACCAAGATACTAACCTAAGGACCTATCCTAGGGGATTTGGGGGTTGATCAATAGATTAGCCTTGCCTACGTTATACACACAGAGACCATGTAGTTCAAGAAGACAACTCTATTTTTGACTTTTTTGACTGACTTTTGACCTATTTTTTGATTTTGATGAATGTTTTTGGATTTTTTTATTTTTAGGGACCTCAAGAACATTCATGAATCTAATCTGATGAGAACATGCCTCCAGTGTGATGTAATAGACTACTCCAATAGAGGCAAGACAAATTGACCTTGAGAATGGGCCGAGTAGTACTAGGAGGGATCATGACACAAACACAAGACCAAGTTATGATGCAGATGCAGGTGGATGATAGGTGTAGATATGGATTGTGATGAATGATGGGAGCCTGATGGATGGGTGATGCAAAACAAGTCACGAAGATCCTGGTGGATGAAAAGTGCTTATTTACACAAGGCACCTATTTTCCAGGTTTTCACCAAGGTAGTTGCCCAAAGTGCCACCGAAGTGGTTTTCACTAGAGGACAATTTTTTCTTTACTGTTTTCAATTCTTTTTTTAGATTTTTTTTTTTTTTGTTGTCACCAAGACACCTGTTTGCTAGGTTTTCATTAGGGTGACCATTTTTTTAGGACTTTTTCTAATTTTTTGATTTTTGGGTTCTATATCTTGAAGGATTTAGGCATAAAATGTTTTAAGATGGGAGGTGTTCATGGGCTCCTATAGAGGCTCACCTTCCGGTGTTGATAACTGATATGCCCTTGAATTGTAGCTTGTTGTGATGAAAAATGGTCCTAACCAATTAGGTTCAAATTTTCCTTTGTCATTTGGATTTGGGACATTTTTCTAATTCTCTTTTAGTACTAGTTCTCCAACTTGGAAAGTCTTGCTTTTGATCTTCTTTTTATAACTCCTCTTGAGTCTGTTCTGATAGACTTGCAAATGATTTAAAGCATCCATATGCTGCTCATCTAGAAGCTCCTACTCATTTAGTCTTGATAATCAGTATTCTTCATTCATGATGAGGTTTTGTAGTGATATTCTTCATGACAAAAGCTTGATCTTGATGGGTAGTATAGCTTCTGATCCGTAGACCAGGGAAAATGGGGTGGCACCTATTGGTGTGTGGATGTTGGTTTGATAGGTCTAGAGGGTGGGATTTAGCTATAGATACCAGTCATGACCTATGTCATTGACTGTCTTTTTGAGGATTTTTAGAATGGATTTATTGGTAGCTTCTACTTGGCCATTTCCTTGGGGATAATATGGAGTGCAAAAGAGATGTATTTTGAATTTTTTGCATACGTCATAAACATCCTGATTCTTGAATGGTGTCCTATTATTTGAGATAATAGCTTGGGGAACACCATATTGGCATATGAGGTATTTTAGGATGAACTTAGATATCTTCTTTCCTGTTATGTATGTCATGGGGATGGCTTCCACCCATTTGGTGAGGTATTCAGTTGTGGTTATGATAAATTTGTGGCCACTAGCTGAGGTTGGAATGATTTTCCCAACGAGATCAAGCTCCCACTATGAAAAGGGGCATGGTGTGGTGATGGGATGAAGTTTTTGAGCTAGACGATGGATGAGGTCCCCATGTTGTTGACATTGTAAGCACTTTCTGACATAGTCATGTGCTTCTCTTTCCATTGTGTCAATAATACCCTATCCTCAACAATTTCTTGGCCAAGGTCATCCCGTTCAAGTGTGATCCACAAATACCGTTATGCACTTCAGTTAAGGCAGTCAATGCATCTTCAACGTTTAATCAATGCAATAAGGTTCCTTCTATGCTCCTACGGTAAAGGGTGTTTCCTAGGATGACAAATTGGGATGCTTTATTGATAAAGGTTCTCTTTAGGCTCGAGGGTAAGTCAACGGGTAAGGCCCCTATTTTTAAGTAGGTATAAATGTCATGGTACCAAGGATCACTAGGACCAGCTATTTTATACACAAATTCTGACTTTGGTACCTCGAATGTGGGAATGAGAAGCTGCTCTACCAATAATTCATATTTCATGACGTTGCAAGGGATGTCTAGTAGGGATCCAATAATTTCCATGGAATTTTCTGCTCTGTTGTTGGCTCTGAGGATCTACTCAAATGTGATGTTGATCAATGATTCCTTAAGGCT